>JAJONR010002174.1:0-96775 GCA_029582245.1 Solanum etuberosum
GAAATTGAAAATACTTCTGATTTAAAGGCTCAAACTTCTCTAGAGTTTTATAAACTTAAAGGAATGAGCAAACCTAAAAAGTTTAAATATGCTGATAAGCCACGCATGGAAACTTTCTATTATCCTCGACCCACTCCTCAAGATGTTTTAATAGAAGAACGTGACTGGAATCAGACTAATACGTCTTACAGTGGTTCCGAAATTTATGAATGAAATTTAGATGGTTTAACTGATAGACAATTGACCATTCTGGTGCATTGTATGTTGATGTATGCGACTATTTGCAGAAGTGCCAGTAATACAGATAGAAATATATGCAAAATGATTATTGCAGGGTTCACTGGCCAGCTTCGAGGTTGGTGGGATAATTATATGTCCATTGAACATAAGGCAGCAGTTATTAATGCTATTGCCGAAAACGAAGGCATAGATAACTTAGGCATAACTCTAGTTAAAAATAGAGAAGATGTCGTTTACACCTTGATAGTCACCATTCTGGAACATTTTAATGGAAGATTTACAGGACAATATGAAACTGTCCGCACCCTTCTAAATAGTCTTCGATGCAGGACTCTGGGAGAATTCAGGTGGTATAAAGATACATTTTTTAGTCGGGTTATGGAACTACCCGAAAACAGGCTTGAGCATTGAAAAGCCAAATTTATAGACGGCCTCCCTCCTTTATTTGCTGAAAGAGTCAGAAAGACTCTTAGAGGACCTTATGGTGAGATCCCTTAGGATAATTTTACTTATGGTAAGTTAATAGGGGTTTGTACCCAGGAAGGTTTAAACCTTTGTAATGAACTAAAATTATCTCGACAGCTTAAGATGGATAAGCTAAAAGAAAGCTCCCAATTAGGAGATTTCTGCACCCAATTCGGGGTTCCCGGCCCCTCGATTCATGATAGGAAATCTAATCACCATAGACACTCCAAATCTGATAAACCTTATAAAAAAAAAGAGATCTAGACGTTATAGACCGGACGAACGAGAAGCTAAAAAGGCTTATCGTAAATCTACTCGTTTTACCAAGAATAGATCTAAGCGAGATATCGCCGATATTAAGTGCTATAAGTGTGGACAATACGGACAAATTACTCCAAATTGCAAGCTTCAAAAGCTTAAGTCTTTACAGCTAGATGATAATTTACATGAAAAGATTTTTGGTTTATTATACACTTCTGAATCAGAATTCGATTATAGTGCTGATTCCAATTCAGAAAATGAGATTGATTTAATAGATTTTTCTGAAAATGATAAAATTATAAAACCCTCTTGTTCTACTTTCAAAGGTGATATTTGCAATTGCGAAAATGATGAGTTTTATAAATTACAATCTCAATTTGAAGATTTAAACCTAAAAACTATTATATCCGACAATGTGATAGAACTGTTAAAAGAAGTTTCTGATGAGAAGCTACGAGAAAAGATTTTTAGTCTTGCTACTAGTTCAAAACCTTCCACTTCTAAACCTGTTAAAAACAACTCTTTTAAAGGTCAAAATGACTTTGAATACTCTGCTCCTTATTCTTTAACATAGGTTAATAATCGATTTTATAAAAATCCTCCTACGAAAGATACCTCTTTAGATGATCTTAAAATCGAAATTGAAAATCTAAAAAATGAGATTGAATCTCTTAAACAAAATCAGATGATTTGTGATCATATGATCACTCAATTAGAAGAAACTATTTCTCCAGTTAATAATTCTAAAGGAAAATAAATTATTTTTACAGAAAATCCTGAAGAAGCTATTAACGAAAAATCTGATTCTCTTCTAGGCATGATGCAAATAGTCACTGCTCATAAATGGTACATTAAATGTACTATTTTAATTGATAATCAATTTTCTATAACCAGCACTGCAATGATTGATAGTGGTGCAGACATTAGTTGCATACAAGAAGGATTAGTTCCTTCTAAGTATTTTCAAAAAACTACTCATGTGGTTAAATCTGCTTCTGGTCACGCTTTAGATATAAAGTATAAATTGTCAAATACGCATATCTGTCAAAATATGGTTTGCATACCTCATTTCTTCTTCTTGGTTAAAAATCAGCTTCACCCGCCTATTATATTAGGAACTCCTTTCATAAATGCTATCTACCCTTTCTCTCATCTTGCTTCAAAGGGTTTTACTGCTACGTACAAGAATAAGGAGATATCTTATTCTTTCATTACAGAACCTATTACCCGTGATATAAATGCTTTAATTAATATAAAACAAAAGCATATAGATTCTTTACAATATGAAGTATTTAGCATGAATATGTTTGATATAATGAAATCTGCTAAAATACAGGAAAAAATTAAAATAATTTCCAAACAAATAGCTATTGATATTTGTGCTGATCATCCTAGTGCGTTCTGGGATAGGAAAAGACATATTGTTACTCTTCCTTATGAAGATAACTTCTCTGAAGATAATATTCCTACGAAATCTCGACCTTGTCAGATGAATGCCGAATTAGTTGAATTCTGCAAGCAGGAAATTGATAATTTGTTACAAAAGGGTTTGATAAAACCTTCCAAATCCCCTTGGTCTTGCACAGCATTTTATGTTAATAACGCTGCTGAGAAAGAACGTGGTATTCCCAGGTTAGTAATAAATTACAAACCCTTGAACAAATATTTAAAATGGATTAGGTATCCTATCCCAAACAAAAGGGATTTACTATCCAGATTATATGATGCCAACATATTTTCAAAATTTGATTTAAAGTCAGGATATTGGCAAATTCAAATATTTAAAGAGCATACTTATAAAACTGCTTTTAATGTCCCTTTTGGACAATATGAATGGAACGTTATGCCTTTTGGTCTAAAAAACGCTCCTTCCGAATTCCAAAAAATTATGAATGATATTTTTAACCCTTATTTAGATTTCATCATTGTTTATATTGATGATATTTTGGTTTACTCAAAAACGTTTGAATTGCATATCAAACACATTGATATTTTCAAGAAAATTGTTATACAAAATGCTTTAGTAATTTCTAAACCGAAAATGAGTTTATTCCAAATAGAAATAAGATTTCTGGGGCATAATATATGTCAAGGAAAAATAACCCCAATTCAAAGATCTATAGAGATTTTTTAACTTTTTATGTTTATCGATCGAAATATTTAGAAAATATCTTTTTTTAAGAAACAAGTTAGTTAAAATGAAGAAATTGACTTTTCTTGTGAAAGTAGGAAATAACATGTTTCATGTTAATTGTGTCCACCCCATTCTCCAACTCTTCTCATATTCACCTTCGCCCTTATTGCCCTCATAACCCAACCTTCTTACGTACTCCATCTTTTATAAAATTTATCTAATGAATATTTGAGATACTTACAGATTTGAACCAAAAATATTTCATACGATATACACTGTATAATGTGTTTAAATGCTCAATTACAACCTATCATAATTTAAGTATTTGAATGAAATATATTTACAAATTTTGCTATGATGTATTAATCCTTGAGAAAAACTAGGCATTATATGATAAGTTAGTTCGTATGTCACAAGTCACAAGGTGAATTTGGCTAAAGCATCTTCCAACTTCCACCAAATTCCAAATAAAAGCACTAACCAATTCACTCCTTATTTTGGGACTCCTTTTATAAATGTTATTTACCCCTTCTCTCATCTTAATTCAAAAGGGTTTACAACCACTTATAAGAATAAAGAAATATCTTATTCTTTTATTACTGAACCAATTACTCATGACATAAATATTTTAATTAATATAAAGCAAAGAAATATGGATTCTTTACAACTTGAATTATTTGACATGAATATATTTGATACAATGAAATCTGCCAAAATACAGAAAAAAATTAAATTGATTTTTGAACAAATTGCTATTAATATTTGTGCTGAGCACCTAAGTGCGTTCTGGAATAGAAAAAGACATATTGTCACTCTTCCATATGAAGATGATTTTTCTGAAGATAACATTCCTACAAAATCTCGATCATGTCAAATGAATGCTGAACTCGTTTAATTCAACGCTCCTTCAGAATTTCAGAAAATTATGAATGATATTTTTAACCCTTATCTAGACTTCATCATTGTTTACATTGATGATATTTTGGTTTATTCTAAAACGTTTGAATTACATATCAAACATCTTGATAATTTTAAGAAAATTGTTATACAAAATGGTTTGGTAATTTCCAAAACAAAAATGACAAACTGCTCTTACTCAAATTCAAAGACCTCCTGATATTCAGGGTTTTAAATTTAAATCTTTTAATGATTTAGAAGAGCTTCTTGATAAAAAGCTTTCAGGTTTAAATGCCAAACCAATTGATTTGTCAAATAATTTTGCTGACAAAATAGAAAATAATTTTGATTTTAAAACTCAGACTTCTTTCGAGTTTAATAAACTTAAAGGTATGAGCAAGTCTTCAAAGTTTAAATATGCTGATAAACTGCGTATGAAAACTTTTTATTACCCTCGACCCACTCCTCAAGACCTTTTAATAGAAGAGCGTGACTGGAATCAGACTAATACGTCTTATAGTGGTTCTGAAATTTATGAATGGAATTTAGATGATTTAACTGATAGACAATTGACCATTATTGTGCATCGTATGTTGATGTATGCAACTATTTGCTGAAGTGCTAGTAATACAAATAGAAATATTTGTAAGATGTTTATTGCAGGTTTTACGGGCCAACTTAGAGGCTGGTGGGATAATTATATGTATGTTGAGCAAAAGGCAGTAGTGATTAATGCTATTGCTAACAATGAAGTAGTTGATAACCTAGGCATGACTCTAGTTAGGAATAGAGAAGATGTTGTTTATACTTTGGTAGTTACCATTCTTGAACATTTCAATGGTAGATTTACAGGACAACATGAAACTGTCTGAACCCTTCTAAATAGGGTAATCCGCCGGTCAACTTCAATCTAGTTTAACATCCGAATCTAAGAGAATAAATCCGAATCAAAATACATATAAATTTTTATATGATAATATGATTGTATGGAAGAATTACTATCCTTTTACCTAAGCAAGGGGTCTGCAATATATATATATATATATATACCCAACAATAGCACTACATTTTGGAATGAGAAAAATAATGGATTGATTGATTGCATTCCATTTTAGGAGTAGCATTCAAATTTTGTTCATTTGCCTTCTTTTAAAATTTGTTTCCCATATGACTTTAAAGAAAATGTTAGCACAGACAAACCAAAATTGAAAGCCTTGATGATAACCATATGATTATAGAATTATCTCTTTTTAACCATACAATATTACATTGTCTAAAATATTAGTATTATATACTAAATAGTATCAAATCTCTTAACCATATAATTAATGGTTAAATTAATTGAAAATTAAACAACAAACGGAATATCTTTTAAGTTCTTGGAGAGAAACCGCATTAATTTGTTCACATCGGGTGTTTAAATGATCAAATCATGTTATTAATTTTGTTGTAAGTGAGTGATTTAATGAAGTGATAATGTATAGTAATTTTAAAATGGTACTGAAAGGGCTAGAAGTCTTTGGTGCAAACACATTACATTTATTGATTTGATATAAATATTGAGTGCGAATAAGTTTTCAGGTAATTGTGATGTAATTTTTTAGTATTTGATGTTGAGATTGTGTTTGACTAGTTTATTCAAAAGGCTTTTGAATTTCAAATTATAAAAAATGACATCTATAATATATCAAAAGTTTATTTTACATTTTAGTATTATTAAGTAAAAGAACAATTTTGAATATTTATTATGAAAAAATAATTCAACTCTTTATTTTTATTTATTTAAAATATAATGTAAAAATATATATGCATGCTAAAAATTTAAATCAATATAATTGCTGAAATTTTTAATCAGTATAGTTATAGAAAAGAATGGAGAGGAAGATACCTAGGAGGAAGACAAGATGTGGAAAAATAAGGTTGAAATACGAGATTCACGAATCTCTAATGTTAGAGGTTTGAGGGGTTGATCGATTATGGATAGTTTCATGAGAGGCAGAGATAGGTTGAAAAATTATTGGGGAGGATTAGAGTGATTAGACATGACATGACGTAATATCAGCTTACCGAGGACATGACCATATATATGAGATTGTGGCGCGGAGGACACAAGTTAGGGTGAAAAGTTAGTAGATAGTAAAGTGTTGTCTCACTTATCTTTCCATGCTAGTAATCATATATTATTTAGGGAGTTCCTTATCCTTTGATGTTTGTTATTAGCTATTGATTCTTGCACTTCAATTATCGTATCATTTTGTGATTACGTTTTTTTTTCTTCATGTTTCTTTGACATGTTTTTTTAAAATTATGTCACGATTTCTCCACTTATGTTAATTTTTTTCTCAACCTATTTTAAAATGTTTTTTTTAGCCGAAGACCTATCAGAAACAATTTTTCTATCTTTCAAAATCCAAGATAAAAATAAGAATAAATTACGTATATTCTACCATTCTCAAACCTCCAGGAGATTGGATATGTTAGTTATTATTGTACCATCTTATTCTACAAATGTTTATATCCCATACCAAGCATAATGAAAATAGAAAATTGATCATTGTGTTTTATGAATAAATATTCCTAAAATTTAGCATTAATCAGATTTATGAAGATTTATACACGACTTTAACACCACCATATCTCCACTTTTTCTCAAAATGGTTTCTTAGAAATTCCTCCATTATTCTTCAAAATTTTGAGGAGATTTATACAAACTGCATTTAGAAATAAAGTATTCAATTCGAATTTATAACGTTCAATTCAGAAGTGCAATATTCTATCCAAAACTATAGTATTCAATTTGGAAATAAAGTATTCACTACAAAATTACAATATTCATTTGGAAACCTCAATATTTAATTCATACAAAACACAAATATATACTTAATTCTAAACTAAAATAAGTATAATATTCAATTAAGAAATAGAGTATTTAGTATGATATTCAATTCATATTTTAGAGTATTGAATTCATAAATTCTGTATTCCATTAAAATATGCAGTGGGTATGGTGTAAAATGACCTAAGCGATTTCAATCACTTATCAGTCTTTTATTTGATAGTAATATCGCCAAAGTGTATCATCACATTTGACTATGAAGGAAGGATCCTGAATTCATGAAAGGGTGGCGTGTATCATTTTTTATTTGGTAGACTTGTTAAAAGGGCCTCGACTTATTTTTAGTTGTTTGCAATAAATTATAATATGATAGAAATAAATTGAAATTATAAATAAAATATGAAGACACATAATATATTGATAAAATAATACGGGTACAAATTTGTTTGTTCTCTTGATTCTTCTCTTTTCTCCATACGTAATGATTTGGACCTTCTTAGAATTTATTGATAACCATGTAAAAAGGATTTCATAGATCTTTTTGAAGCATTTAACTACACCAACTTCGGCGAATATGCGTCACTTTTATTTCATTTTTAAGAGTCATCTCGAATATCCCATAAACTTTCGATATTTATAAAGAAATCAAGAGGTTTTCATAAAGATCTTAATTAAAATTGAATACGTTTAGGTCTACACTAGCTTTGGCGTATAGATATCGCTTCTATTTCATTTTTTTATCATTATTTTTAACCTCAAACATGAAAAGAAAAGGTTACCCAACCCTGACCCTCGTAAAAAAAAAGAAAAAAAAGACTTGTTGGAAATATTCCTTCTCTAAGTTTTTTTTTTATATATAAAAAGAGAGAAATTAATGACATATATGTTTGAAATTTGACCTACTAACTAACAAAATAAAAGTAGAAGCTAGTGATTATGCAATGTAATTTAGATGAGGAGAAGTATTGAAAACACCTAAATTCGATGTAAATTATTAGTTTCATCCTTAAACTATTGATAGTCTTAAAAACATATTTCTACTTGACTAACTAAACTTAGATTTACCCCCGATTTACCACATGACATAGCAAGTGATATTAAATTCTTGTAAAAACATGAAGCTAACTCTTAGTAAATATTCGAGAGAAATGTAGAAAGCACTTCTAAGCTTAACAAAAAATTAAGGATGTATTTTACTCATATTAAAATCGAATATCTGATGTACTCTAATAATCACCTTGCGGAGTTCTAGTTAGGTGAATTCTTTGCATCTATCAATCAAATGAATGCTAAAATTCTCTCACCAACCAAGCTATCCCAAGCTGATTTGGCTAAACAAAGGACTTGGTGATTAGTAGCTGGTTCGAATATCTGATGTACTCTAATAATCACCTCACTAGAAACAATGAGCTTAAGTATATTTATTTTTTAATGAAATCTGATATCAGTAGTACTAATAATATACTTACTATTTATTACTCTTTTCCTCTTTTTGTTCAACACAATTGAAATTAATATAACATTTAATGCTCTTTTCCTCTTTCTTTTTTGTTCAACACCATTGAAAACGTGTAGCCAACATTCTGCTTACCTACTTCCCCACCGTTTCTACATTTTCTCCTCAGTTTTTCCAAGAATCCGCCTTTCTCTTAGGATGGAATGAAGTTTTCATATAAAAAAATACAACACTGTCTTATCTTTGTTTGTTAAAAGAGTCTGATGTGTCTGAATTTATATGCTTATTATACACATTGGGACTATTGGTACACTTTAACCATGGCTTTGAAACTTGTGCCAATTTGGGCATGTTGTACCAATCAGCAGCATTGTTGTTCTTACCCTCAATCTTTGAAATTGGGGTATGGGTCTAGGCTTTCTGGATCAACTTTCTTGAATCTCAAGGCCCATAAGAAATGGGAATGTTTGGTTTTGTTATCTGAGACTGAAAGAGCTATCACTCCTGTGGAAGATGAACAGCCATTGGCACCACCTGGGGATGCTTCTGTTCAAGAAACCCAAATCATCCAGTCAAAAGGGTTTCATAGGGATTTACAATCTTTACCAAGTTAGTTTTTTTTTTTTTTTTTCTTTTTGGGTTTTTTTCTGTCAATGTTTTGTTAATTTAGTTTGTGTGATTTCAGATTTTTTTTTTAATGTCTAATAGGGTTTTGAGACAAATTTAGAATAATGATGAAGTACTTTTGGTGGGATTCTCACTGAATCAGAAAAGACTTGTTTTTTTTCCCTTTATAGAATGCTAAAAATGGAGGTCTTTTGTGGTTATAACAAGTTGGAATTGGATGAAAAGATTGATCTTTGCCTAAAGTTGTAACCTTTTTTAGTTCATGTCATTGTCTTAAAGATCCAATTATGTGTGTGATAATTAGCTTTCTTTTTATGGGCTCTCTTATATTTTGTACATAACATGTGACAGTCTGTGCAAGAATCTGCTAATAGCATGTTGCCTGAGTGCGAAAAGCCGGAGCCACCATTTTGAGTTTATGGGTTGTAGATTCTAGAAAAAGCAGTTTCTTGGGTTCTGGGCCAAAGCTATGGGTTCTGCCTAACACATAAGCAAAACTGTAGTTCAATCCCTGCTGAGTGCCATTTTTGTGTCATGGTGTTTCTTCCTGTAACATACATTTGGCATTTTTCTCCAAATTTGTTACTTGGTATTTTCAGCATCCACAAAGCTACTAACTTAGAAGGAAGTATAATTACAAATTGTTGCCTCTGTTGACAGTGAACAAGAAAAGAAATATCTGGTAGAAAACATTGTGCATTTTCTGTAAATGGCCTTGTTTAGATTTCATTTCCTCCACAACTATCATGGAAGATAATAGGTTAATAGTAATCTATATTTTGTCATGGATGAAACCTCAAAAAAACCTTTGGCTAAATATCCCAACGCAATAAATATTTGGTAAATTCAGTTCTTGTGCTCCATTTTCATTGCAGAACCCTTATCTGCGACATATCTTTCTAGTGGTCAACATGATGGTTCAAATGTGCGAGTTGCTTATCAGGTAGACAACAAGGACCTCCATGCTGTTAACTTTTTAACTCCTTTCTTAAGTGAGATTCCTTATAAACTAATCTTCTTTATCTAACGTAGGGAATTCCAGGTGCATATAGTGAGGCAGCTGCACTTAAAGCATACCCGAAATGTGAACCTGTCCCATGTGATCAGTTTGAGGCTGCATTTAAGGTATTTGTGTTTTTAAACCAAAAAGATTTTGTTCCTGAAGATATTTTGCATTTTTCACACCTTTATAGTATTAGTTCTCATTTATCAGGCAGTTGAATTATGGTTAGTAGACAAAGCTGTACTCCCAATCGAAAATTCAGTTGCTGGGAGCATCCACCGTAACTACGATCTACTCCTTCGGCATAGGCTGCATATTGTGGGAGAAGTTCAGTTGCTTGTTAACCACTGCCTTTTGGGATTGCCAGGAATCAGGAAAGAGGAATTAAAGCGCGTCGTGAGCCACCCTCAGGTTATCGTTTCATTTTATTACTCAGAAGAATCTGATGTTTCTCCTTGTTATTCTAAAAAGATGTAGAAATATTGGATTAGCTTTTGGGTTTGAGTTAGACACGAGCTCCTTTTTGATAAATTAAAATAGAAACAGTTACTTCCTTTAGTGTTGCACATCAAATATATATTGCTTCCATTTCTACTTGGTAAATGCTAATACTACCATTACTTGCTTTCAGGCACTTGAACAATGCAACATTATGTTGAATGAGTTAGGTGTTGCAAGGCTCGGTAGTGATGATACTTCCAGTGCTGCACAGGTATTCCATTAAATTTTCTCATCCTCTGCAGGTTTTATTTCCACATTATTTGACACCTCAACAGATTGTCGCATCTGAAGGGACGAGAGATACTGGAGCAGTTGCAAGTGCTCGAGCTGCAGAGATTTACGGGCTCAGCATTCTTGCTGAAAGAATTCAGGTTAGGATTTTGCATTTCTGAGGTTCTCCCTTTTGTATTTACTCCATGTTAGATTGCATCTTTTGAAATTGCATTTGATTGTCTTTTTAATAATTTATTTCTTGAGCCCACATCACCAACGTTGTGGGCACTTATGACTTGAGTGTATGAATATCCAGTGTGCTTACACGTTCATAAAATAATAGCATTTGCATAGTCTGCATATCGACCAATAATTTTATTGAAGATCGTGGCTTATCTTTGATAGGGAAACCTACGATAGTTTCTGGTCTTTTCGTTTTTCCTCACTGTAGTTATCCCTATCTAAGAACTGTTATAAATGTGATATGTGGTTTCCAGAAGGTCGTGTTTGCTCCTATGTTGCTCGGACTTTTCAAAAATATCGATTAGTGTGTGACGGATCCTCCAAAAATCGTGTATTTTTGAAGGATCTGGCACAGCTGCGGCAACATTTTTGGAGAGTCCGAGCAACTTAGGTTTGCTCACTCCTTTCTCTATCTTCACATGGAACCATAAGCAATTTCAAGATTAAGAGCTAGCAACATGAATGGATGGATTTTTTTATTCTTTATTTTTAATTTATGGATGGAATAGAATGATGAAGAAACAGATCATGGATGTCTATTAATTTAATCTTGGCTTATAAAGAAACATTTTCCATTTTACTGCTCATCCAGCCTGCAATGAGCAGCAAATACATTTCCTTTAAGGAACTTTCATGGTGTCAAAATTAGGATGTTTCATTTTGGTAAACCTGGGAAAATAAAGAATGATTTTTCAGAGGCAATTTCAACTGTGAACCAGTCTGCTAAAATATTTCATATCTGTACGTGTTTGGGCTCAACTCCACCCATATATGCTTCTCCTAGCTGGTTGTGAACCCAGATAAATTAGGAGTATGGTAGGCCCCAGTGAAAAAATAGTTGAACCACGAAGATGGTGATTGGGGTATGGCAAGGTTATTCCAGGATCACCAATATCTTCCTTGTCATAAACTCAGCACCAGTATAGGTATTTTGGTTGCAGATAATAATGGTTCGAAGTTTGAGTTCAAATTCATAGCTGTATTTGAAACTTTCGAGCTTCATTTTTTGCTCTGTGTTCTGCTGCAGGAGATTAGGGGAATATTGGTATTCTTATTTCTACATGCTTTTCTCCTTTCCCGCCTGACCTTTTCTCTTCCTCTAATCTGCTTTGGATGCTTTGAGTGGAATTATGTGGATTTCAGAATGTGAAGAAGAAGTCTTTGGTTTGTGCAGTTACAAGATAACAACCAAAACTTGTCTGGATGGGCCAGTGTTGTCAAAATCAAAGAAGACATAAAAGCTCTAAGGTCCGTTGGAGCTTTAAGCGCAAATAAAGCGTGAGCTTTAATGAAATAACCACCAAGGGAGAAAAAAAAACAAATATATATGTTTAGTTTAAGAATTAAGGCTAAGACAACACTGAAGCACACATTAAGCAAGACGAAGCGCTCAACACGTTTTGAGCCTCACTTTGGGGCTTAAGCACGTCTTTGATAACAATGGGATGGGCTAGTAGAAGTTTTAGCATGATGCGTCTTTGTGTTTATTACTACGACTGCCTTATTAAACTAAGTCGGATCCTCCAAAAATGCCACTGCACACGTGTCGAATTCTAAACCTTATCCCCATTAATGAAGTTGAATAGTAACTAGTAAACTTTGAATATTTAACTAATTAAATGTAAAAAGTCGTCATAATTACAGAATAATCAATAGTCATCTAACTTAATTAAATAGAAATCGAGGCAAATTATATTGTTGACTAAAACTATTAAAATAATTTTGTCAAGTCCTAAAATTTATGTGATGACGAATCTGGCCTCTAGATCTACACTTGTATCGGACACCAAACATCATAGTTATTAAGGCAGTCTGAGACCTATCTGTTCTGAACCATAGAAGATATTTAATTTATAAGTCTTTCTCCGTTTTTTTTTATTTTTATGACAACGGGAACCCACAGCCGCTACCCTTTGGGTGCGCACAAGGTAAAACCCCTGCTCCAATGCAATAGCTCGCAAACCACACAGGAGAGGTAACCCGCACTAGGCAAGCCTGGTGCGATGAGCTCGACCCAGAAGGCAAACCCCTTGCTTTCGCTGGCAAGTGGTTTCGAACTTGAGACCTCCAACATGGAAGGCCCAAGCCCAAACCACTGGCCACCCCGAAGGGTTCTTTTCTCTGCTTTAGCGTCTTTATCAACTTGGTTCTACTCTTCACCAAGCTGGTGCAGCTAGAAACTGCAAAGCAATCAGCCAAATCTATTTGCTATAATCTGCTGTGAAACTTCAGTAATGTGATTTTAATTGAATGACCCAATAACCAGGATGATCCAGATAATATCACCAGATTTCTGATACTAGCAAGGGAGCCCATAATTTCAGGAACTGATAGGCCGTATAAGGTAATATCATATTTCTTCTTTATCGAACTTATTTTGTTCATACAAAGAATTGATGTTCCCTTTTCATTTCCCCAACATTTTCTAGACTAGCATTGTCTTCACTCTGGAAGAAGGACCTGGAGTTCTATTCAAGGCCTTAGCAGTTTTTGCTCTGAGAGAGATCAATTTAACGAAGGTATTTCTGTTGGAAATGCTTTTGTAGTTCCCTTCTCTAGTCAAAAGGCTCTGATACATGTTCTGTTGCATTCATACAGATCGAGAGCCGACCGCAAAAGAAGCGCCCTTTAAGGGTAGTAGATGACTCCAACAAAGGAAGTGCCAAGTGAGTCTTAAATCTGTTTATTGCACTAAGCACTGTGGAATAGTAACTGACTGAAACCATGTCGGCTTTGTTTAATTTATCTTTTCCGCTCTGGATATCTTTGATTTATAATCCCTGGTTTCCATTACCATTATGTGTTATCGCTATTCAGTGAAATTTTTTGAGAAATATAAGCTTGAACTCCCCGTGTATGAGTTTCGCAAAGTACAGCTAATCCCACATCCAAATAGAGGAGGATTTCAGTGGGTTAAAAGACAATGTAAAAGTTGATGTATTGAGAAATATAAGCTTGAACTTCCCGTCAAACATTTTCCTTTGTTACATTTGCAATTCTGAAAAAAAATAAAAAATTGTTGTAAGGTGCATTTGACCGGTTCTCGCCCTCCTACAATATATTCCTTATTATGACCTTGTCCCACTCCATGCCCCACAATCCTTCTTCAAGGTTGTGATTACTGAAGCATGTAGATAAAGCAACATAATTTGGAGGAAAGATGGATCTACAAGCTAGTGAATTTAGTCCTTTCGTCTGGTATGGGTTTGATATGCTACTATAGATGTCCTTAATAGCATAGTGTACTTCTAATTTTCTGTTTGTCAAACATGTTAAAGGTACAAAATATATATATATATATATAGCTTTATAAATTGTTCAAGTGCCTAAACCTTAGCCAAAAAAGAAGGAAAAAAATAGTTCAAGTGCCTTGAAAACAAAGGGTATCGCACAAGTCATTGAGATGGCTGTGTTTGTTTATCCTTTTCACTTTGCTGGGGAAGAGAAGGGTGGAATTGGAAGTTTTGAATTTGTGTTCATCCTTGTTTAATGGAAGAAGCAAAAGAATCAGGGTGGACAACCGCGCCCATTAATGTGACCATCTTTAGTTCCTCACCACTTCCTTTTCAAACTATATATTTATTTCACAATACTACCTTCTCTTTATTATAAAATCTTTTTCTTTCCCATTTTTCCAAACCATAGATGTTGTTTAGTCATAGCAAGATTGCAACATCCAGTAGCTTCAGTCCCCTTAATTTTTCTGGCTGAAGAAACAAGTGCAAGATGATCCTTTATGTTTACACACCGGCACATGTTGCCTCTTCTCATGGCTAGGGTATATTTGAACTTGGCCTACTCGTGTTGCTGTGGAACTTAAGAAAGTGACTAAATTTTGATGACAGGTACTTTGACTACCTCTTTTACATTGACTTTGAAGCATCTATGGCAGACCCTCGTGCTCAATATGCTCTTGAGCATCTTCAGGTTAGTACAAGTGTACAGCTATCTCTTATATGACCCCTCAGCCAGAAAACAAGTTGCTAAGGTAGCTCTATTACCATCTACATGTGTTGTCTTGTTGCTGTTGAAATTGCTATCTTGTGCCACCTGTTCGTCACGTGATCTTCCAAATGCATTTACTATTTATTAATATCAACATCAGATGTTGCCTTCATGCCTTTATAGTTTTTAGAGTTCTGGGCAACAGGATTGAACTCAACATCATGTGCTATTTCTTTGGTTGTCTCCTATTCCTTTTTGTGCTATAGAAACTTGTTGGTATGTGAGTATATAGACACACACCCACATATATTTCCAAATGTGGACAGTGCAGATTCCTATATCCGACTCCAACTTGCTTGGGATTGAGGCAAAATGTTGTTGTCTTTCCTCCTATTTCATATACTCTCTTTGCAGCTTGTATATTATGGTCTGCCATGCTGGCAGGATTTGAAGACCACATTTCTAAATCTCTTAATGTTTCTTCAATGCAGGAATTTGCAAGATTCATTCGAGTTCTTGGCTGCTATCCCATGGACACAAATCTATGATTAGTCACCTTCCAAAAGTATGTTATAGGAGATTCAACTTGTAGAGGAGTTGTTCAACTTCAAATTGTTGTATGTGTATTATCTGCTGGGAACTTCCAGTCCTGTAGGCCATTGTTGTGCCTGCCCTGTGCTCTCATATTCTTTCCATCTGCATTTTAGAAAATTTGTTGGTTCAGTTCACACCCCACCCCCTTATATTTCTAGGCTAGCTGTTAGCTAATCTCAGGATAGCAATTAACTATTGCTTCACCTGTAGCTTTTGTCCAATGGGCAAATTGTTTATCTAGAGCCTTCCCCTTTGCTGAGGAAAAGGATGCACTTGTTGATGTATTCAGTGCCCTTGTTATACATCTTTTAACTTCAGTACTTATATTCAAATACCCCTATTATGTTTATGTTATCTATTTAGGTCCCATTTATTGGCATTTAATGAAGGTTTTAATCTTAATTATTTGGATCTCAGTCATAAGTTTGTTTGTTTTGTAGGTTGGAATTGTAATCATTCAGGTCTTAATTATCAAATGCATTTATTTTTTCTTATTTTACAATCACTTAATTAGTCTAAATAAATTTTTATTATTAAGATTTATAACAAGTTTTTAATATAATTTAGACATCTATTAAAGAATTTTTTACAAAGATGTCAATATACTCACTCCCCAACCATCATCTTTAGCCACAATTATCACTTTCGTCGGTCACCACCCTTACTATCAGCCACAACTACTGCTTTCATCGATAACCGTGCATTCTTAGCTACAATTAACCACGTCCGTAATCACTACGCTACAAGATACTACTCACTTGACACACCCTAACTACCGCTTTCATCTCTTAGCTACAATCACCATCATTAATCATCACTATATATCACTAATCATCATTCATTCACCATAATCACTGCGCCACAAGATACTACCCACTCGACACACAATTACCATTACTACACCATACATAATTTTTTTTAAAAAAAATAATAATTTATTGATATAACATGAAATTAATTAAATATTTATAATTGTTACTAATTTCTATACATTCTATTGAAAAGACAACCGTTTTTAATCATTAATTATTTAAATGTGTATTCAATATCCAGACATTTAAATCTTAATAAAAATAAACGAGACCTTAATCTGCTTGATTGTTTCACTGTCCAAAATTATTGATGCACCGGTCCTAATTGCTAACGCAAAGATAATATATAGCCATGATGAATGAAAGATTTCATGTCTGCACTTGCTGATGGGATAATTTCATACATACACAGAAACGCAAAAGGTGAATAGGAACCAGCAAGACATACTCAGCAAGTCAGAGATGTCAAATTCGCATTGTAACACACGAAAATGTCTGGAAAAGTGCTTAAAGGAGTAGTTGATTACGGTGCTAGACATATATGCATTAGTCTGCATGTGAAGATAAACACCACAGCAGATTATTTATTCATATCTAGTAAAATACGACCAAGCATCTTCTTGACCAGTTACTTGGACGATTCTAGCTCCTTCAGAAAATCCTTATTGTCAACCAGCACCTACGCATAAACACAACAAAGGGACACAGAAAGTGAGCTCATATCCCATTAATTACATGCCCTGCAAAAGGGCAGAAAAACAATGATACAGCATGTGATAGCCAGACACTTACTGTTTTCCAGCCATCTGGATCCAGAAATGAAGTTATCTTGGTGTTGAGTCCAGGAATTGATCCTGGCTGTCTAGTTATCTTTCCTCCGAGCTCTTGGGTAACAAGATTGACAACCTCAGCGCTTTTGTAGACATCATCAGTGCCTATTGCAATCTGGAACAAAATCACATGAAAGTTCAGCCTAAAAGATGTTTCAAATGAAGTACATGGTTAAACGTTGATCATGGTGATACCAATGACAGTTCCAAGTGAATTTCAATCAAGAAAGAGAATATAATGCTTTTATATTCTTATCTTCGGCCAGAAAACATGGATTCTCTCTCTCACACACAACCAAAAAAATAAAATAAGAAGAAGAGGAAAGAGAGTCAAGAGAATTGAATGATCATTCCTTGAGTGAGAACAAGGAAAAGGATCCGAGACTTGGTTGGAAGGAATTCCCGAGCAGTATGCCCACTCTTTCACACTACTCAAAAAGGGGAACATATGCATGCTAGTAAATCAACCTGTGCGTAAGCATTTCCCTTTGTGTATTCAGTCACACCATAGTTGTATGTCAACTCAAGAACAGTCGTCTCGTTCTCTGGAGCATATCCCATCATAGCAACGGTATACTGCACAAGCATAAAAGATAAGCATCAGTTATTGTATATGTAATCTGAAAAGAAAAATCAAACTTAGCTTATAGTTTCAAAAAACAATCAAGCATACCTTATGCTCTGGTCTATCAACTTTCTTCACCACTTGCATCCCAAGTGCCTGCATTCAAAGACAAACTCTGTCAAACCACAAATTGCACACTATGCCTGTAGATTAAAAAAAATACAACATAGATAATTACAATATGGCCCAAGCTGACGTGTATTCATGTCTAAAGCCATCATGCGTACAACACCATTACAAAGAGCAACAACTATGAATGCATTGCAATTATCTTCTTTCGGAATTCCTATCACAGTGGGTATACCTTGGACAAATTTGAAGGGCCACATTGATTAAGGCTTAAGAAAAGTAAGGGTTTAGCCCCATGAACATGTTTAACCCAATGCTATCACTATTTTGGTTTGAAATAAAAGAAATTATTGCTCATTGTTTCAAGAGAATGGAGTGACAGGTGAAGATGTTACTCACAGGGTTAACCAGATGATTCTTACTCAAAAGGGTTAACCAGATGATTGAAATGGAAAAGTGCTACCAGGGTGTTATGTGATAGAAGGATACCTACCAAAGTAAAAGGTATGTTCTATAGAATAGCTATAAGACCGGTTATGTTATATGGTAGAGAACGTGGGTTGTTAAAGTCCAATATATCCACAAGATGAGTGTTGCGGAGATGTGGATGCTAAGCTGGATGTCCGTTCAAACCAGATTAGAAATGACTGCATTTGCCAGAAGCTGCAAGTAGTACACGTTGAGGATAAATTGCTAGAAGGTCTCTTGAGATGGTTTGGACATGTTCTGAGTCAACCTATAGATGCACCGGCACATAGGTGTGAAACTATGGCAAGTGAAGTGTTAGAAGGAGATGGGTTAGACCTAAAATTACATGGAAAAAAGTTGTCTCAAAAGACCCTGCAAATGTTTCGTATCAATACAGACTAAGCTAAAAATAGGGCACAATGGAAGAAAAAAACTCATATGGGTGATAGCTACAACTTGTTTGGGACTTAGCCTAGTTGTTGTTGCTGCATTGCTTTTGGTGTATTGTATAAACTAGATTTGAGACAAATGCATGTGTCCATAAAAATGACAAGCATCTTCTTTTCATTTCATGCTGGAAATTTCTGTCTGAAGTTTGCATTTGGCAAATCAAGGATATAACACAAAAGGATATCTAAAAAGGAGCAAATATAAATAAGAGAAGTCACCTTTTCATAGAATTTGATAGAGCGTTCAAGATCCCCCACACGAAGCATCACTTGGCAAAGTGGTTCAGGAGTAGACTCTCTCTGGAGGATTTCAAATAGGTAGCCATCAGGATCTTTGACAAAAGCAATAACAGTAGATCCACCCTTGACAGGACCAGGCTCCCTTGTGACAGTTCCACCCTTAACCTTTATCTCCTCAACCAGTTTGTAAACCTTAAGGAAAGGAGGAACAAAGCACATTTAGAAGAAATAAAAGGTGCACATAATTTTGCTAACCAAAAATTACTTACATCTGGTGTGGCAATAGCAAAATGCCCAAAGCCAGTTCCAATGTCATACTTATCAACTCCGTAATCTGTACAATGGTATGGATGTAAGATTTGAAAGTTACGCTTCAAGGCACAGTATATAATTCAATTATTGGTGTTGGATAATAGGTAAACTTCTATGCTCCTTGACCAAATAATGTTCCTTTGGTTCAGTAAAATCAAGTCACCTCCTGGCATCCCATTCTCCAAGTGGCTCTCTACTGGACCATATACTGAGTATCCTAACAATGTTTCTCATGCTTTATTCTCCAACTCTTCCCACATCCCCAAAGAAAACCCAGATAACAAAGCAAGAACAACAAATCCCTGTAATTTTCAGGGAAGGAGTTTTAATACGAGTGGCTAAATCTCAAAGCTCACACTTTTTTAGAGGCTTATCACATGGCATGAAGTTCATAGAGAGATGACCAAAGTCTTTTTCTTTTACGAAATGGATAAAGGGCCTATCTAAATCAAGAATCCAAATGTATGTTGTAACAGACATATAAAAACTTCAAACTTACTATATGTCAACTCGACCACAAAATGAGACTCTTCAGGGCCAAAACCAAGAAAAGCATTCGAATACTTCTCCTCTGGAATATCTCTCTGCCTCAACACTTTCATCCCAAAACATTCTGTGTAAAACCTAACATCAATAAGAAGATACTATTACTATCTAACCAAGAAAACAAGATGAACACTTGTAAAGAACCTCATTACATCTAACCACCTACTTGATGGTACGCTCAAGGTCACCGACACGATATACAGCATGCAACATTCTCCGCTTATCTTTCTTTGGCCACTCCAACAACTCAGTACTTGGGACAGCTGGTGCACTAACTTCCGCCATGTTCTACTTCAGTTAAAAATTGTAGATTCTAAGAAAGAAATGAAGCTCAAAACAAACAACAAAAACACAAACCATACAGAAGTATACACTAATTTTTATCACAAAATCCCTACAAATCTTCGAAGAAAGAAGCATTTACTATAAATTCTTACAATTATTTTAACCTTTAAAGTAGTTCCAGTAGAGATTCACATTTGCGATCAAGAATTGAAGAGCATAGTAAAACCCTAAATTGAAGAAAAAATTTAGAGAGAGAGGAAAGTGTTACCAGATTGAGAGAGAGTGATCACTACTGGTAAAGTGAAGAATCGATTTGAACAACCTAGAAACAAGAAGACGGTGCTAATTTATACTAAATGAATTGTGCAGTGATCTTACGCGGTCGGTACTACAGAGAGGGAAAACGTGGTCGAATATTAGAGGGTGTTGTAAGAGAAAGGTGAGTTAAAAGACGGAAAACCCCATGAAGCCTTGACATGTCAATACTCTATTGGATAAAACAAAATAATATACATTGCTTTTTAACTTACGAGTTACTGCTTCTGACGTGGCAGCACAATTGTCGTGACTTAAGAATTTGGAACTCCAAACCCAATAATGATGATGCAAAACTCTTCTTGTTTCTTATTTTTCTTGTCAATGTTTGACTTACATATTATTAATATAGATATTTAGTATTAGATTTTGAAAAATGATTCGGAGAAGAAGTACTTAATGTTGAATATAAAATATGGAAATAATATATGTCAAAAGTGAAAATTAAAAATAAAAATTTGTTTTAAGAATAAGTGATAAATAAAAGTGAAAGAAGGAAATAATAATTCAAATCGCATAGTTACTCATTTAATTGCCATTCTTATTAAAATTAAATAATTCAAAATGATTAATTGATATTTTAAAAAATGGAGACAATTTTTTTTATCTTTTCGATATTAATTAAGAGAATATAACGACCCACCATATTTAAAATTTGAAGGTGAGACCCATTTTCTTTGGAACGTTATCTATTTAATACTATTACCGTAATGAAATTGACATGTCAACCAGTGTCAAAGACAACTTCATGATATTTATTTATATAGAAGAATAACTTTACAAACAATAATATCTACCAATTTGTAGCCTAAATAGTAAATTTATGAAAAATAGAGAGGTTACAAAAATCACAAAACAGAAAACTAGTGAAAAACACGTGAGAATAATTGGAATCAACTTTAGAATGGTGGGTCATCATCTTCAACTTCATGTCTGATCAACAAAAGCTGTCATTGCATAAATTATAACCTTTTACACCCCACATTGAGTCTGGACTTATCATGCATAACTTTGATTCCTTTGTAGTTTGTAGAGTATATTAAAATGGGCAAACAACACAAATTTCATTAGTTTAGAGTCTAATTATGTGTCTTTTCTCGAGTTTTCAAAATTATTATTCGTGTCAAATTTTGGTCCCCATATACATATATCTGATGCGTCCAGATACATGTATCTCGGATACATGAGGTCAAAATTAAGTGCAATTTACTCTAAATATAGTGTATCCAAGTAGATTTGTATGTATCTAGTAACTCTCTCGCTCGCTCTCTCCCTATGCATCTAAGTTTCATAATGTGTTTAGTGTTTGTTCGCATGCATCTATGATATAGTAACTCTTTTGTTTGCCTCTTTCCTTATATAGAATGTATTTGGTAGTAAAATACATGTATCCAAGTCTATCTGACTTGAAATCTCATGAAACTATTAATTAGTGAAACAATATGTAATTATTTCAAACTATATAGAGAATTAGTAATATGGTTGGAATAGTTGTATAATTAGGCAGTTTTTCTAGTAAAATTGTAGTGTAAACTTTGGATTTACAAGTGGATTTTATGTATAAGAATTTCAAAAATTATTTACAACCCAAATTATACATCTTTTCTTGCATTACTTGAAAGTGAGGTGTAAGTGATTAATTTAACAACTTTTAACATATTTGGATCTTCGGACAAAAATAATTACAATTTATAACCTTCAGTTATATATAGGAAAAATTACTTATATACACCTTTTTATTTTTCATAATTTTCATTATTCCCTACCATTTCAAAATATTTTCAAATCTCTTATTTTACTTTCAAAACTAAACTTCTGGATACATAATCTTACACTCCCAAAATCGTTTCTCTTTCTTAGTTTACTCCATCATTCTCAATCTTATCAGTTAATTCCTTCCTTACAATTTGAAATTCAAAATCGTTGACTCTCTGTCAAATCAATTTCAACTTCTTGAATATGTAGTTTTTGTCTTCCTTATTTCTCTCTGTTCATTCATGTTTTTTTTTCATCATCAATTTACTGATACTTATGGATGATGCTTCTTCTTTTAGTATTAGGATTACCCAATTAGTTTCAACTACTCAAGATATTGTACGTTGTGTCTTTGATTCTAACGATGAAGATTTTGTTGAAAATAGATCTAAACAAAGAAACGATCCATTATTCATAAAGAATCTTGAGTTGGAGAAGGAAAAATAGAAGAAGGATGCATCTTCACACCCACCTTTATCAAAATTAAAAATTCTCAATATATCTTGTTTATTTTGTTTCTTAAATTAGTCTTTGTTAGTGGTATGAAATTTCTGATATATCAATATTACAATAGATTATGTTTTATGCAATGTATCATGTATATATTTATTACATTGATACATAATCCTAATATTGTTGAAAATTCGACTAGTAGGTTTCATGTTCAATACTTATGTACTTGATACATAAGTAATGCCTAATGTATCATTTACAATATATCAAGTTTTATAATGTATCTTCAATATTTTTTAGTTTTAAAAGGATATAGATAGTAATAAATCAGTTTTTTTGTTGTGTATCAAGATTACCCAATAATAATCTTGGTACATAAATCATAATGTACTATAACTGATATATATTAATGACTAATGTGTATCACACGTATCTGATACACATTAATGGTCATGATACATTTATACAAATTACTGCTAAATACTAATTCTTTGGCAATGATACATTCATACAAACTAACACTATATGTATTTGATACTTAATATCTATCACACAGTAATGTTTCGATATAAAACCAAACACTTCACAAGTAATTTTTACTTCTCTAATGTATCTATAGGATTGCAGTACTTAACAATATTCTAAATAATTTAGGAATAATAATGTATCATGAGTAATATATCCATGTTGAAAAAATAAATCAAAAAAACTTTGGTCATGATACATTCATACAAATTAACACTACATGTATCTGATACGTAATAACTACCACATGGTAATGTATCGATCTAAAATCAAACACCTTATGGGCAACCTTTACTACTTTAATGTACCAGGTAGGATTACAGTACTTAGTAATCTACTATATATTTTAGAAATAGTAATGTATCATGAGTAATATATCTATCTCGAGATCACAAATTAAAAAATTGACTACACAGCACAAAACATGTAATTCCATATCTTTCATTATGAGATCTCTTTACCCTGAAGTTAAAGTTATAAATAATAATGTATCATGCACAATTTTATGGACATGATACATAAATACATAAAAAGTGATACATGAAAATCCATCCAGTTGCTCTATCAATGTTGTGTTCTTCTACTTTTCCCGTTTCTTTTACTATACAGAAGCAGTGAGATGAATTTGACATTCAATATACAAATATATAGTCAATGTCGATAGAGGAGGAAAACGTCATAGAGGCGGCAGCGGTATCGACACGAAGGGAGAGACTAAGAGCCTTTAGAGAAGCTCAAGAATTTCTTCAAACCACTAACGATGATAATAACAAGACTAGCGAAGATATTCATGATGTATCTTCTTAATTTTTTTAATAATTTTGAATAAAAAATGAAAGGATCTTCGATGAACTAGGAGAAGAATTTTAAATCTCAAAATTTTCGACAATCTTGAATCAAAATTGAAAGGATTTCGATGAACTTGAAGATTCACAAAAAAAATCTTTTGTCCAACAACAATTTCATCACTTTTGTATCCTTCATAACTCATCTGAAAGGGGGGAAACAATTTGAAATTTTGATATTCTTCTTTCTGTTAGGATTTGCCTCTGTATGATTGAAAGTAAGAAGAAACGTAAGCGTAATTTCTGAGATTTAATTTGTTTTTCAGATTTTATTCCCTATTTTAGCGTAACAAATTGATACTTCTTGTATCATAATTAATGTATCCGGATGGTGACTTATGTATTGAAAAGGTACAATTTTTAAGGGATTATTATAATTAGAAAAAGAGTAAAGATAAGATGTAATTTACTCCTTACACTATGAGATTTATGTAAGTTATACTTACTTTAATTTACTACAAAATAGAAAGGAAAAATAAAAGTTGGAGTACTTTAATTGGTCCCTTCAAAATATATAAGTAGTACTCATCTCTTGTTTCTATGTAAGTTGCAATTACAAGGCATTAGTCAAATAAGAAAGCTTACAGATTTCTATTTATTTTTCTCGTTATATACGTTTCTTTTGATAAGTATTTCGTTGCAACAAGGCATTAACCAAATAATAGTAATTTCGCTCTCCTTTCTCCTCTCTCAAATTGTTGCTATGAATCGTAATTAGACAAATCATAATTATGTTTCACAATTATGGTCCAAGCTTGAGTTGTTTATGAAAATTTCTAAATTTTTAAGAAACATCACATATTTTAGTATGATTAATCAGATGTACACACTACACACTCAGAACTTCTCATGAAAAAAAGATTATATAATTACTTCATTAGTATGAATTCACCTATTATAACATAATAGTTCCCATTTCTATCATGTTATCAATTAATATTTATCGTAGAATCTTACATGTAATTACTTTATAAATGATATGATTGTATAAATATTTTTGAATTTAAACTGAGGTGTTAATTAAGGAGGGAGTATTGGGCCATAACACCGATATTTTGTGCCAGATGAGCCTAAATATGTTTGAACCACTAAATCATGCAAGAAATTCACAAGTCCTTGAGTTTTATTCAGAGGAAGGGTCTCATTTCCTGCTATGCTTTGTAATTATGGATTTAATTTTATATATATTGAAGAAAAAAAATCTTTATAAATTTAAATAGAAAAATAGATCTTTTATCTGTTATTTTCAGATTTGCATATTCATCTCGTTTTTATAGTCCTATAAATATCATAACATGTCAAAAATTTATAAATTTCAATTTTTAATTTTTTTAATCTGTGCTCATTCAAATTAATGTCATATAAATTGAAATTAAAAAAAAGTATATTATAATGTAAAGGTGAGTATCAAGTTGAAAAATCTTATTCTTAATTAAGGTACCCCTAATCATTGTTTTCCATGATTTTAATATATGGTGGAGGCTAAATTAAAAGTGCTTGTAAGTAACCCTTTTGAAATTCTAAGGGGCAAGACTTACATATATATTCTATGAATTATTATAGAGTAACTTTTATTAACTAACAAGGGTTGTGGTGGAGTGGTAGGCACTCCTTTAATCTTAATCAAGAGGTCTCGAATTCGAGTTTCCTTGAATACAAAATCGCCTCTGTTAGAGAGCGCTTTACACGCCGGATGGGAAACCAAAACAAAAAACTTTTATTAGCTAGTGGGCACTCCATAGCCAAACGTATCTTTTTCCCATTATTATTATTTTTATTCTGATACCTGACGTTGATATTAATTAATAAGACTTGTGGGAAAACATCTACTCCTTATTATAAAGAGATAAGAATATAATACTACTATTGTCGTTTACCATATCTTTTTTCTTTTTAGTTTCATTTTTTTTTGTTCCAATTCTTTGAGGATTAGAATCTTTGTTAGATACTGAGCATTTTGGGAGGATTGTGACCAATCCAGTAATAATTGTGTATATTTGTGCTTCCTTATAAAACGTCTCGGATTTGAGCTTGGATGTAGATTTTTTTTTTTTTAAGAAGTGCTTCTTTTCGAATGGGTCCGATGCCATGCAAATTCAAGATAGTCGAATTTTAATGCAATTTTTTTTTAATATTTGGGGAGAGAAAGAAAGGACGACATTCCTTCCTTCGAATATATTCACCATCAGTGTTTTAAAAGGCGGGGGCGTACGAGGCGAGACGTAAGCCCTAGACACGGGGCTTACGTCTTATGAATCTACGGGGCGTCGTCTCTTGTATATTCAATTTTATAATTTTATTACTAAGAAAATAAGCAAAAGTAAAACTTTCAATTATTTTACAAATAAATTTTAATAAATAACTTATAATATATAGATTTTTTTTACTATTTTGAGAAATATCATTACATCAATAATAAAAAATATGATTTAAAGCAAAAAAGGTTAAAAAAATAATGTTTTTTTAAAATAACGTCCGGGGCTTACGTTTTTACGCCCAAGACTTACGTGTTTACGCTTGGAGCTTACGCTCCAAATTCTAGTACTTACACCTTATGAATCTACGTCTTCAATCAGCACCCGAAGCGTTTTTGGTACGCCTCACCCCGAAACTCACACGAAACTCGCCTAAAAATCGTTTTTGAAAACACCGCTCGCGACACTTCTTGGTTATGAACAATTTGCAGGAAATTCACTCTGCTTCTTGTCTTTTTAGGGTCAAACTAAGTGGCTTGTTTGCCATAGTTTCCAAATATTTCCCACTTGTTTTGGAGTTTTGGGAGGTAAAGTTAATGATAGAGTTGTGATTAATTATAATTTTAATAAAAAATATTTGGAATAATAATTGTTCTATGTTTAAATGTACTATAATATAATTTCAAAAATGAAAAATACATCGGAAAAAAAGTTGTATTAGTTATTTTTCAAATTTTAAGTATATCTTTAAGTTGGATTTAAAATTTATTCCGAAGAAAAAGTGAATTCACTTTTATGGCCAGATGGGTAATAATCTCGAGTCCGAAGCTAAAAGGGTAAAAAAAAATTGAGCAAAATTTCTAAAAAGGCAATAAAATTGAGTATGAAACCAAAATGACAACATTTGGATGATGATGTTAGATTCTATGTATAAAGTTTATGTCAGAATGAGCCTTGTAAGGCTCATGTCAGAATGAGTCTTACAAGGCTCAACAAAAAGAAGTGTATCGTTCGATTCGGTCCGATTTTAAAGTTTATCGGATTGACTTATTAGTTATCGATTTAGCATGTCTACAAATTGATAACCAATAAACTTTAAAGTCAGACCGAGCCAAACAATATGCAACCCTAAACGGTATTTTTTTTTTTTTTTGTTAACATAAAAAAGAAAAACAGAAAATTGTTCTTTATATTTTAATTCATGTCCCTATATTTTCTCCTCAATATTATCAAATTATATAAAAGACTATTAAACTTGACCGCATTACTTACATTTTTATTTACATATAAATAGTAAAATAGAAAAAAAATAAACATGAAAATACAACAACAAAATGATTGAATAAATAATAATAAAAAAATATTATATTTTTTTAAAAATCAATGAAGTTCTTTTTTAAAAGGAAAGGCTCTTGTAAGATTAACCTTGTCTGACAGGAGCCTTATACAAAAATTTTGGTTATAAGAGTTCAATTTTTTGTTTAGGCATTTATGTTAGGCGTTTGAATATGTATAGAATTGATTTTTTTTCTTCTGTTAAGATGAATTTCAAGTCAATTTTTAAGTATATTGTTATAATTTTTTTTCCACTCACAAAGACTTCTAATTTTTCAAGTTACATGTATATCCAAACATAGCTTAATTTCAAATACCCTTGTTTCATTTTTTTTCCAAATATTATTTCATTTCGAACACTTTTTTTTATGTCCAAAGCCCACTATTCATCAACATTCATAATTTAGGCAAAAAAAACTAAATTCCTCAAATATAATCAAATTTTTTCAATATCAAATCAAGTCAAACTAAATTACTAATTAAATTTTTCTTGATTTATAATTTAATTTTGTTCACCTCTACATATATACACGTTTCACCTTTTTCTATCTATTTGGTATACATGCAAATGATAAATAAAAGATCTTTTAATTTCGGATAAGTTATCAAAATCGATATTGTAATGCATATATACTTATTTCATACCATATAAATAGCAAAAAGTTTGATCTTGAAATTGAACCAAATGATTGTGTTGTTATAAATTTTCCCAAAATATACAACTGGAGCCACAAATCTTAATTTGTCAAAATAAAACTATTATTATTACATACATTAAATAAAAAAGAACTCTAAACCAGAATCTAGAGAAACTTTTGACTGGTGTGAAATGACTATTCTCTCTCCACCACGAATCTTCCTCTCACTTTCTCTCGCCGGCCCGCCACATGACCGAAGGGCTGAGGTACAATTTGACGATTATCCAATGAAATCACGCCACATCAGACGCTCATTCAAATCCCAAATCACGTCCAGGTTCAATGAACCTAGAAGAACGCCCTGTCTCAGGTTCCCTTTAATACTTCTCACCATGATTTCCTCTGTGTTCAACACACACTCACGGACTTCTTCCCATCACCATCTTCTCCTATTTTTCACAAAGAAATTTAGCGGTTTCTTTGCTGGAACAAATCTTTCTTTGTGTGTGTGAAATTAATCTCTCTGTGTTGTAGAAATGGCTTTGGCTTTCACTTCTTCATCTGCAATTCATGGCTCTTTGTCGTCTTCTTCTTCTTATGAACAACCCAAAGGTACCCTTTTACTTATCCCTTCTAAAATTTTGATCTTTATCCTATAATGTGATAATTTGAAGCATTTTAGCATATGGGTTCGAATTTTCTTCAAGTTTTACAGATTTTTGGGTTAATTTTTTTTATATCAATTTAGCATCTGGGTTAGTGTATTCTTCTTTTATTGTTTCAGATTTCTGCTGTGTATGATAAATTTCGAATTTCTTTCCTTGCGTGTGATATATTTGTGTTGAAAAATTGATCTTTTGCTCTTCTTTTTTTTCAGATTTTAAAGTTGTTTTTTCCTTCAAAGTTTCAATTTTTTATCCCTGTGTAGTTGAATTTGATATTTTCCAACAATTTTGCATCTGGGTATAAATATTCTTGGGTTCTATTTCATTTTTTTTTGGATTTATTATTTATATATTTGTTTATTCTGTTTGGTGTTTGCAGTATCCCAATTGGGTACCTTTCAGCCATTGGATAGGCCTCAACTATTGTCGTCGACTGTTTTGAATTCTCGGAGGCGTTTGGCAGTGAAGCCGTTGAATGCTGAGCCTAAGAGGAATGATTCAATAGTTCCGTCAGCAGCTACCATCGTGGCTCCTGGTACATGAAATTTTCAATATTTGTCTTTGCATGTGTTCGTTTTTTGATGATGTTGAAGGATGGTAAATGACTCTTGGGCTGTGTGTGTTTGCTTTCTTGGTGATTTTGCAGAGGTAGGAGAGAATGTTGAGGCAGAGGACTTTGAGAAATTGGCTAAGGAGCTTCAAAATGCTTCCCCTCTTGAGGTTATGGACAAAGCACTTGAGAAATTTGGAGATGACATTGCTATTGCTTTCAGGTACAGTTTTTTTAATCTTGCTTCAGTGTGAGCCTAGTTTCTGTTCATAAGGTTGTATTGTGTGGATGATGTTTTCTATGATGTGCACAATAAATGTTGAAAAACAATCAGATGCTTCTTCTAACTAGGGAAGTGTAAGGTGTTTAGGGATGAATAGTTTCATGATTTGGGGAAAAAAAATGTTTAGTCATCTAAACCATTAAACCTATACTTATGATACTTATTTCTATTTCTTAAATTTCATATTCTTATATGTTTGATTGAGCATTTCCATATTGACATCACATGAGTGTTTGATGCTTATAAGCTAGGCTAGAATACTATGAGTTTTAGTATTTGAACCAGTCAGGAATTATTTGTTTTATGTTACATGTGAACAACACGATAAAGAAAAATAGTAAGAGTGGATTGTTGTGAACCTTGCTGATCTATTTATGGACTTTTGCAAAAATTGCTCCTTGATCAATGCCAAGGGGAACTTGTTTTGCTTTGCGACATTTGCTAATTTTATTCGTTTGAAATTTTGCTATGGGTGCTTTGGTGAATAAGGCATATTGTTTTAAGTTCAGCGTCCTGATATGTGAGCTATTTTGCTTGTCTGTCAAAAATCAGATTTATTTGAGAGCTGTCTCTATTGCTCTATTTTATTTCGTAGCAGAATGATGATTTTCCAAAGTGATTCTGTCCCTAATGCAGCTCTTTGATGATTTTCTTATATTGCAGTGGTGCTGAAGATGTTGCTTTGATAGAGTATGCACATTTAACTGGCCGACCATACAGAGTATTCAGCCTTGATACTGGGAGGTTGAACCCGGAGACATACCAATTATTTGACACAGTGGAGAAGCACTATGGCATTCGCATTGAATACATGTTCCCTGATTCAGTTGAAGTTCAGGCCTTGGTTAGGACCAAAGGGCTTTTCTCTTTCTATGAGGATGGCCACCAAGAGTGTTGCCGTGTAAGGAAGGTTAGACCCTTGAGGAGAGCCCTAAAGGGCTTACGTGCCTGGATCACAGGTCAGCGTAAAGATCAGTCCCCAGGAACTCGATCAGAAATCCCCATTGTTCAGGTGGACCCTTCTTTTGAGGGGTTGGATGGCGGTGCTGGTAGCTTGGTGAAGTGGAACCCCGTGGCTAACATGGATGGAAAATATATTTGGAACTTCCTGCGTGCCATGAATGTGCCTGTGAATGCATTGCATTCACAAGGATATGTATCCATTGGATGCGAACCTTGCACAAGGCCAGTTCTACCAGGGCAACACGAGAGAGAGGGAAGATGGTGGTGGGAAGATGCCAAGGCCAAGGAGTGTGGCTTGCACAAGGGCAACATCAAGGATGAAAGTGTAAATGGCGCTGTCCAAACAAATGGTACTGCTACCGTTGCTGATATTTTTGATACCAAGGACATTGTTACCTTGAGTAAGCCTGGAGTAGAGAACCTACTAAAATTGGAAGACCGAAGAGAGCCTTGGCTCGTTGTTCTTTATGCACCTTGGTGCCAATTTTGCCAGGCAATGGAAGGATCGTATGTTGAATTGGCTGAGAAGTTGGCTGGTTCTGGTGTGAAAGTGGGGAAATTCAGGGCAGATGGTGACCAGAAAGCATTTGCACAACAAGAAATGCAGCTTGGCAGCTTCCCTACAATACTCTTCTTCCCAAAGCACTCTTCAAAGGCCATTAAGTACCCTTCAGAGAAGAGGGATGTAGACTCCTTGCTAGCTTTTGTGAATGCTCTCAGATGAAAAGCAAATGGTGTTTGATCAATCACCATTGTTTTGACAAAGAAGTAATACAAGAGGGAGATTTGGGGGAGTTGTAGAATATAGTGAAGAATGGTGGCAAAGTGCACCTTCCTCTTTGTGCTTTCTAAGTTTCTTTTTGTATAGTGTTTTTGGTATATGGTGGCTCTCCCTTCTCCTCCTCTGCATTTTATTTTCCTTAGTTCCTACTTAAGACAAATAAGTTTATTACTTTCCCATCCTTCTCAAGTAGAGAAGTATATATGTCTGAGGGCTCAATTTTGTTGGTTGAAGCAAAAGTGTTTTACTTTCTCCATATTATAGATTTTCTCCATCTTCTCTCATTCTTCTTCTAATTCTCTTATGTCTCTATAATTAAGAACAACTCTCTCTAACTTTTAATAGAGATTTCTCGGCTGTATTTATCCGGCTATGTTTATTATGAGAAATGATTGGTGGATTGGATAAAATTAGAAAAGGAAAAGGAACTGGAGAAGGTATTTGATTATGTTGATATTTTTTGTTACTCTCTCCTTGATCAGGGTCTATGCTACTACAGCAAAAACCTTCATTAATACCTATTAGTACCATTATATGACGAAAAAAATTGTACTCTTGACAAAAGGTTGAAGCACAATGTCATTACTCATAAATATGACATGTCAAGGTTTAACAAAGGTTCACAATCAAGAACACCAAATTGAAGACCTATCAGATAAATGCAAAATTCAACCACACCAATAACGATTGTGGTAACGTGATGAGTATTTCTTTATCATTAATTAGTCATAAATATAGGATTCTAGCCTTATCTTTGTTGGGAGGCCCTCTAATATGGTACTTAATACTTGAAAAAGAAAACCAACAAAGTTTTTATTATAAAAAATAATTGACATAGTAGCTTCTTTTATTATAATATCTTTGCATATTTAATTCGAAACAGGAAAAGGATTTATGTAAATATAAAATTTGTGTATGGTTCAAATAGACAAAAAAAGTTTCATTAGAAAATTAAGACACCAATACCGAAAATGAGTTCAAGGAATAAGGTGGTATCTCCTAATATGTCTTTATTTCGTATCTCGTCTGAATTTATGTGATTAAAATTTTTTATCATCTTTTTATAATTAAAAATAACTTATTATTTTTAAAAAAAAAAAACACAAAACATCGATGAGTAATTTAGTTGACTCACCTCCCATTTTCCCCACCCGACCCGACCCCCAATTTATGGTGTAAAAAAAAGAGTATAAAATGAAGTTTTTGAAATTAATACCCCTAAATCTTAATAGAGCTTTAACTGAAAACAATAGAACCCTAGGCAACGAAGGTTTCCCCATTGCAGAGTAGTGTTCGCCAATTTTCCCAGTTATTTCCCTTCTCCTTTCTCTCTTTCGTTTTGGTGTCGTCTGATTCAATTTTCTTCCTGCTCAGGTAAGACTTAATAGTTCCGTTCAAATTTACTTTCCTCTCTTTTTTAAGCTTTCCCTGCTCTTTTATCTCTAGATTTAGTTTATGTTCATATGTTGTATTTATACTTTAGAATATATTATCATCGAAATAGGTTTTTTTGAAGTGTTATCTTTCAGTTAGATAAGCTTTGTTAGTATTAAACTCATTGTGATGTTCAATAGTCAATACAGTATGCACTTCTCCATCACTTTTTCAAGTGTTTATAGTGCAATTAAAAGTTGTTTTAGCGAACTGGTCCTTCTCATTAATTTGATCATTTTTTCTGCATTCCTTGTTAGATAATGGATGATAAAGTTGTACCGGAGCTTACTGTGGATGATCAAATTGTAGCAGAGCTTACAATCCCGGAAAATGTTGCCAAAGAATTATTACTTGTGTCAAACTCATCTTCTTTAGAAACGGCACTCGAGAAGCTGATAGAACTTGCCAAGGAGGAGGGTGGACGGTTAGATCTGTCGTCCAAGAATGTTGTCACCACTATCCTCCATCTCTGCCACTCTCTGTCATCTATCTCTTACCGTTACCTCCTTTTATTGTCTCTTAAGGTACTTAGAAATCTGTGTGCTGGGGAGATAAGAAATCAGAATGAGTTTCTTCAACAAAGAGGAGTTGAGATTGTCGTGGATGTTATTATGTCTCTAGGACTTACTCCTGATCCTGATTGTGCGATTATTCGTGTTGGGATGCAACTTCTAGGAAACTACTCAGTGGGTGGAGGAGAACGTCAATGTGATGTGTGGTACCAATTGTTTCCTCATACGTTCTTGAAGATTGCTAGAGTTAGAAACCAGGAAATATGTGATCCTTTATGTATGGTCATTTACACTTGCTGTGATGGTACGGATGGACTGCTAACAGATTTATGTTCGGAGCAAGGGTTGCCCATTCTGATAGAAATTTTGCGTACTGCATCAGCCGGTAAAGACCAGTGAATTTTGTAACTTCTGATATATTCAAAACTTTTGTTATTTGATTATTATGGTAAGCTTATGCGTTCATACTCTTTTGCAGTTGGTCTTAAAGAAGTTTGGTTAAAATTGTTACTCTCAAAACTTTGCATTGAGGGCTCCGACATCTCATCGATTTTCTTCAAATTACATTCATATCCTTCCGTTGAGAACAATGGTGTTGTTACACATGTAGCTGATCAGTTTGTTATTGAGCAGCCTTATTTGTTGAGTATACTTTCAGAAATCTTGAATGAGCGAGTAGAGCATATTGTTGTTTCTCATGATTTTGCTCGAAGTATCTTTGGGATATTGAAGAGTACTTCTGGGGTCGTTGACTTTTCAATAAGAGGGAAAAGTGATCTTCCGGTGGGGTCTGCTCCTATTGATGTTCTAGGATACTCTCTCACTATCTTGAGAGATATTTGCGCTTCTGATCACTTGTCAAGCTCTAAGGAAGAAAGTTCAAAGGATGTCGTGGACGTACTTGTTTCCTCTGGGCTTATTGAATTTCTTTTGAACTTGCTTCGGGATCTTGAACCTCCAACGACAATTAGGAAAGCAATGAAGCAGGATCAGAACAAGGAGGGGACAATATCTTCTTCATTTAGGTGTTGTCCATACCAAGGTTTCCGGAGAGATATCGTTGCCATCCTTGGAAATTGTGCTTATAGGAGAAGGCATGTCCAAGATGAGATTAGAGATAAAAATGGGATCCTTTTACTGCTACAACAGTGTGTTATAGATGAAGATAATCCTTTCTTAAGGGAGTGGGGAATCTGGTGTGTGCGAAACCTATTGGAAGGGAATGCAGAAAACCAAGGGGCTATTACTGATTTGGAGCTTCAAGGAACTGTAGATGTTCCAGAACTTGTTAGACTTGGGCTTCGAGTAGAATTTAATCCCGTAACTCGACGTACAAAGCTTGTGAATGCCTCATGATATGTCAAGAGATGAAAGTAAAAGTTGCAACTTCTGGAGTTGACAAACTGATTGTTCAGGAGACCTGTTTCTTGGTTTGCTTAAGTTTGATTGACATGTTCAGGGATGTCCATAAGAGGTAACACACAAACTTCATCTTACTACAATTTTGGTAATAACTTGTATTTTACCTCCTAGGTTGACAGGTTTCAGTTTGTATAATTAGTGGGAAAACTTAATATTATTAGACTTGTACTGTTCGAATTACTTATGTATAAAATCTACCCATATGCCATTGAGTATTTTATATTAACTTCCTGCCTTTTACACCTATCAAGGTCAACAAGCACACAACTATTACTTTCATAGACTTGATGGCAATTGACATAGGGTTAGCAAAGGTGACTTGAAGAGATGAGCCATAGCTTGACAGTCACAAGACTTCTTCCTACAAGAATAATATGACTCTTAATTGGATGAACAACTGTACATCATATTAATTATCAAAAATGGGATTCTCCTACATACAGCTGATTTAGTTTAGAATGTCTTAAAAGAGTGTCTACTGGCGGTGCTTGCTTGACCCAAACTAAAGGACAATTTCTCGAGATAGCTTTGCCGCAAATGTATTGGAACTTTTTTTTTATAGCTGTAATTATAAAATTCTGTTGCACCACTGTTTTTAATTGTGCATTAGGATTCTAAAGACTTTTTATCCAAGTGCCTTAAATGTCTTCAAAAGCATCCTAGCTTTCTTTTGTCCTGTTTTGGTCAATTCATTATGAACTTGACTCTAGGTTGAACTCATGAAATTCACTTGAGCAAAGCTTGAGCTTGATTCTCAGCTATGTACTTGGAACCACATAGTTCTGAGAGAGCAGGAAATCTTCTCTTGTAATCTGGCTGTGATTAAGATCATGCAACTTAAGAGGCCATATACTTGAACTTTTTCCTGCCTGTATTTCGAGATACGAAATAGAGCCATCTCTCCAATTATGTCCTTGGTTTGAAGAGAACATGGATGTTAGGTTGCAAGACCGCAATTAGCCCAATAGAAGAAAATCATAAGCTTGAAGAAAAGAGAAAAGAACCCTTGGATGATGCAGGGATCAGAGCTTGTGGGAAAACTTAGATATCTTACTATCACTAGACCTAACATTACCTATGCTATGGGAATCTCTCTTTTGTTGATCTCCACATTCTTTTTGATAGCTAGAAAGCACGAGACTCGTGATTTTACTTCTTATCTGTTTCTGGAAGGACATATGTTTCTTGTTTTATTGTGTTGCTCTCTTTTCCTTTGTTTTTTTTTGCCTCAAAGGGGATGTATATCTCTTTATGGAGAATCAGTGTTGATCATGTATATAGGTGCTCTTAGAAACAAGTATGCATAAGGATTAACCCAAATACTATTAAACTTCACTTTTTAGGATTTGATAGATTGTGTTAATCATTAACTAATTACCTTAATTTTGTTGGCAGAGTACATTACAAACAATAAAGCAGATGGATTTGATACCAAGGAATGAAGATAGTGTTGAAGTCATGGAGGCTGAGAGTACATTACAATTTACAAACATATTATTTCTTCTCTTTGAAAAATTGAAAACTCAAGTGCTATAAATAAAGGTCACTGTATTTCATTTCTGAAATAGCTTTAATAGAAAAGCTGTTGCGTATTTGTCTTAGGGTTCTTTTTTGTGTCAGCCAGCCAATGCCTCTCCCTCCACATGTTTTTATTTTCCACCTTTTTTTACTTTTTTTTAACCTTTCTCTGAAGAAACTTTGATGGGGTCACTTCAGTCATTACACAAGTGCAAAGTCAGGTCTCTGATAGCCAGCCTGGAATTTGAGAAGCATCCCAAAGAATTCCAAGAAGTAGCCTAGTGTTCAGTAAAAATCTTGTCTTTATTTTACAATCTTTAATCTTCACAAAACTTTCTATTATTTCACACATTAAATAAGGGTTGTTTGGTTTATTATTGTGTAAGGATTTAATCAAAATATCATCATACAGTAAGCAATAATGAAGGAATTATTATGTGTATGAATAATCATACACAATTGACATTTTAAATTTCAACATAACTCAATGCAGTTGACATTTTAAATGCTTCAATAGTTATGCGCGAAATTCATTTATACAACCTACTAAACGCAGCTTTTACTATGTGATAACTTATTTTTTATTCTTTCCATGTTCATACATATTTTGCTGAAACAAACGACCCGTTATACTGTTCCAACTTTGTACCAAACCCATTAAAGAAACAAAGAAAGTGCTTCAAAAATTGCAGAAACTTGTCACTGTTCCAATTTTCTTGTCGGTTCACAAGGTCATTATTGTCATTCTTACCCCACAGGAACATAAAATCCAACATTATTGGTGCATTGCAGTAAAAATAATGCACCACAAGCTACCTTAAAGTCCATTTTACTTGCAAGAATTATTAATATGCTTCTTTTTTTTCTTCTTATAGCTTACTCCAAATTTAGATCTTGCAAGTCAAAAATCCCTTTTGTCAATTGCCCCTCTTATTAGTAAACAGCAAAAAATTTCCCAAGATAATGCAATCCCTACCTGAACCTGAAACAGAAGATGATACAAGAAAATCTCAAACTTCTCTTTAATGGCAAATACTAAAAAGTTCCCTCCTTTCTTCTTGTTTCTTCTCTTCTGTTGCTGCTTCTTCTCCACTTCAAGTTCAAATTTTGTACCAGGTAACATATATGAACCAATCTTGAAAAAAAAAACATGTCTTTTTTTTTGGGGTTTCTTGGTTTTGTGTTTTTTCTTTCTTATGAATATGGTTCTTGAATGTGTTGCAGAGATAAAAGTGCAGCAGGACAAAGATGAGCCATATGTGGGAGTGAATATAGGTACAGATGTTTCCAATTTGCTTTCACCTGCAGACTTGGTTGCTTTTTTGCAATTACAGAAGATAACTCATATAAGGCTTTATGATGCTGATCCTGATATACTTAAAGCACTAGCTAAGACCAAAATCAGAGTGATTATTAGTGTGCCTAACAACCAAATTCTTGCTATTGGGTCCTCTAATACTACTGCAGCTGCTTGGATTGGGCGCAATGTGGCAGCTTATTACCCTGAAACTCTTATCACTGCAATAGCAGTTGGGGATGAAATCTTGACCACTGTGCCAAGTTCAGCTCCTTTGCTTATGCCAGCAATTGAGTCACTTTATAGTGCTTTAGTGGCTGCAAATTTGCATAACCAAATCAAGATTTCAACCCCAAATGCTGCTTCCATTATTCTTGACCCTTTTCCACCTTCCCAAGCTTTTTTCAATCAGTCCATGAGCTCGGTCCTTTCCAAGTTATTGCAGTTTTGTTCAAGGACACAGTCACCTCTGATGATGAATTTGTACCCTTATTATGTGTTTATGCAGAATAAAGGGGTTGTTCCTATAGACAACTCACTTTTCAAGCCCTTGACACCTTCTAAAGAGATGGTGGATCCTAATACTTTGCTTCATTACACCAATGTGCTTGATGCAATGATTGATTCAGTCTATTTTTCCATGAAAAATCTCAATACTACAGATGTGGTAGTTCTTGTTACTGAGTCAGGATGGCCTTCAAAGGGGGATTCTAAAGAGCCTTATGCTACAATTGACAATGCTGATACTTATAACTCGAATTTAATTAAGCATATAATTGATCGTAGTGGTACACCGTTGCATCCGGAAATTACTTCTAGTGTGTACATATATGAGTTATTCAATGAGGATTTGAGGTCACCCCCATTGTCCGAGGCGAATTGGGGGCTATTCCATGGGAATTCAACGCCTGTTTACTTGCTTCATGTGTCTGGAAGTGGTACATTCTTGGCTAATGACACCACTAACCAAACGTATTGCATAGCAATGGATGGGGTTGATAAGAGGACAATGCAGACAGCTTTAGATTGGGCTTGTGGACCGGGGAGGGCAAATTGCTCCGAAATTCAGCCAGGGGAGAGTTGTTATCAGCCTAATGATGTGAAGAACCATGCTTCATATGCATTTGATAGCTATTATCAGAAGGAAGGGGGATCTCCTAGTTCTTGTGACTTCAAGGGAGTGGCCATGATCACCACAACTGATCCAAGTAAGTCTATCATAATCTTAGTTTCTCTCTATATTTAGTTTTCTTTCTATTTCAAGATAATATTAGTTCAATGCATTAAGTTGAAGTCTTGAAGTTCTAGTTGTGGATTTATGAGCTACACTTTAGTTTGTAACGATGAGAGAGCTGAAATGGATGACAAGAAAGTTATGTCTTTCTTTAGGTGATTTAAGCATTTTGTCCCAAACTATGTCATGTTCAACATTTTAATGTAAAATATCTTTGAACCATCCCATTTGAAAAAGAAAAAAAACAGTCCAATTCAAAAATAATTTATGAACCATAAAGAATGTTTGATGGCCTTCTTAAGTTGATTCAATGATACACTGACAACTGTAATCACAAATGTCGCATTCTGCAAAATAATTCATGAGGTAGTGGTTTCCAGACCCACAATGGAACTTTAGTGCCCACTTGGATATAGAAGATTTAAACTTGGATGGTGGAAATACAATTTGAAATAGGATTTCAGTTTTTATATAGTTTATGCTCCATTTTAAGGGCCACACAAACAGAGATGTACTTGATATTCAATTTATATAAAATAACATACTTGTACCCATGGGTGAAAACTGGAAACCATAAGAAACCAGAGTTCAAATCTCCGCGAAGACAAACGATTTCACATGATTTCTTTTAATTTGCTTAGGCCTTGGTATATGTGTTTTGTGGGAGATGACACATATCTGGTAGATTAGTCGATGTGCATATAAGTTCGACCAGACAGCACCGTTATTAGAAAAAAGTACTAACATATTATCAATAGAATGGAAACAAAAGAATGCATATGTTGTTTTGTGGAGTTTGACTTAACCAGAATAGAGTACTTACATCATGTTGTTTATATATATGTATGTTTAGATAGGGCTCCACTTGTTTCCTTTTTTTTAAAGTGAAGTCTATTCTAAATTATTTAGCTGAGACTCTGAACTTATGTCTTTCCTTTTGTGGGGAATATATGCAGGTCACGGGAGTTGTATATTTCCAGGAAGGTGAGTATAAATTTTTGTCCTTTTTTTCCCCATACCATTTGTCCTTGTCCTTCTCATTTCCCCATGCTAAAATTAGCTGTTAAATCATAGTTTCCCTATTTCTTTTGATGATTATCTTGGGTTAGAACTTGTACTTACAATCGATAAACTACTAAAAATGCAGTAAGAAAGTAAGCAATAAAACAAGCGAGGTAGCGAACGCGACACAAGCAAGTGGAGCAAACACAATAAGGTTTCTTGGAGCACAGACAAGTAAATTTGACAAGAATGTGCATGTTTTATTTGGTGTTGCCTTGTGCTTGTTTTATTATTCATTGATTCAGGTACAATTAAGTTAATTAGCAGAAATCTTTTTATTTGTTTAATAAAAAAGTAGTACTAGTTCATTGAGGAGAGGGCAGTGATGTTTTGCAGAGGAGTGCTTATTGTGTGGATGAATATTTTTTTGGGAGGATCACATGTAAGGGGATTCTTTGATGTACCTTTTTGTAAAAAAAGTTGTATCTAATGAGATTCTTGGAAGCTCTTTCTCCTTATAATCCCAAAGTTTCAAGCTGGAGAAGAAGTGGAAATCTTGATTTGCCTTAGTTTGGTCTATCAATTAAATATCTTTATTTGCTATAAAACTATCAAAAATTTGGAAAAAATGGATCTAGATAAAAAAAATTTAAAAAGGATTAAAGCAACAAAAGAAAGTGTTTTTATTTCTTAAAAAAAAGAAAGAAAAAGAAGCAGTCCTCTGACTCTCTTTTGTTTCTTGGAAGCCAAAACAGAAAATAGATCTTCTTTTGGCTTAAAAGTAGAATAGTTTTTTAGTATAATGCATGCACTTTAGTTCTGGAACTAAATAGGACCACTAGTAGCCCTTTATTTATGTTTTCTTTTCCGTGGGGAACTTTTTCCATGAATCATCCAAGTATATGGTTTCTTCCAGGAATAATTATGGTTCAATGTCTTTAGGTGATCTAGTTCACAAATAGCCATCAGTTTGGTATGATTAAGCATAATATATATACCCTTTGGGGTGGCCTAATGGTTTGGGCTTGGGACTTCCATATTGGAGGTCTCAAGTTTGAAATCTCTTACCAGCGAAAGCAAGGGGCTTGCCTTCTGAGTAGAGCTCATCGCACTAGGCTACCTCTCTTGTGTGGTTTGCGAGCTATTGCATGTGAGCAGGGTTTTTACCGTGTACGCACCCAAAGGGTAGTAGCTAAGAGGTTTCCTTTGTCATAAAAAAAACATAAATATATTTCGATCATATTGATAAATAATTCGGGCGAATTGCATGTATTGGTAAGTACCTTCTTTTAATTCAATAGACTGAATTTGTGATAGGGGAAAAAATAATGGATGACCCCACATATTGGTAGTGAGGCTGCCTCATAATTATAGTTTGGGGGTCACTCTCAAGTCTCAATTACAACTTATAGATAGACTATTGATTTGGATTTATTGTATATTGGCAGTTTATTAAATATTGGTTCTTGTTGGGTTGCCAGCCTTTCAATTCATTAAATTGTCAAACCTGCTTAAGTTGTAGCCCATTTGTGGAGTGTGGGTGGGGTGCTTTTGGTGAGTACCCTTGATATATAGTCACTTAAAATGAAGAAAAAAAAAAGAAAGAAAGAAAGAATCATACTTACTCCTTGTGATAATTTTACTGTGGCTGTTGTTATCTCTCGATATAGCAATGAATTAAAAGCTAATGCTCGATTGACTCATAATTGTTTTGAGAAAAAAAAGAGTCATTTTTTGGATCAATTCAAAGCAAAGATATTTGAAATCTGTTCAAGAATAATATGGTTTTTTTTAATGACCTTAGTGTCTAAACCAACTTTCATGCACCTCAATTAATTTTACGGGATACTTGCCACGCGCCATCAAGAATAATATCGTTTTTGCTCTATAAAATCATAATTGCTACGAAGTATTGTTTTGTTCATCATAGTATAAACTTTACTATCAGCCCAATCACAGAAGGTTAAACACTTTACTGAAGTCCAAGGAATATGAACAACATTTTCAATCAGCCAAGTTTCTGCATAATGCACATGAGGATTATTTGTGCCCCAACTTTATGATTTTAAAACTGTGACATCCATGTTAAGTAATTAATTCAAGTTACACCTCAACATTTTTTTAGGTCATTTGTGCCTTCAATTTAGTAGCCATGGTAGCCTTAACATAGCAACCTGTTGAAAATTTTAATAGATCAAGATTCATTTAAGAATGAATGTTACGTTTCAGATAAGCAGGATACGGATAAAAATCATTTAGCTTCATCCCCTTGAAGAAATTCTACATAATAAAGTTGTCTTTTGTGTGACCTATAAGTCATGGGTCCCGAGAGTGTGTGGAATCAGTTACTGATGCTTGTGTTAGGGTAGATTGTTTTATATCACACCCTTTGGACCGCAACACTATCCTACATCCAAATGAACCCCTAATATTGATGCTTGTGTTAGGGTAGATTGTTTTATATCACACCGTTTGGACCGCAACACTATCCTACATCCAAATGAACCCCTAATATTTTGTGCATCGAGCTGTCCCTAATATTCTATAGCGGGAAGAATTGTATCACCATTGATTGATTGTTGCCACTAGCCATCTTGATGTTGGATAGTTTGTAATACGGCAAATGCATTAGCAATTTGACCTTATATTTTGAGATATTTATTAATCTTTAAGTTATCCATTTTCTTTTTCATCATTCAACTGTTGAAAATTTCATGTTTGTCCAGCATTAGTGTGTACTAAGTCCAAATAAAGGAATAGAGTGCAATAGGTTGAGCACTAGTGTGACAATAGTCAATTTATGGCCCTAAAGTAATGACTAATGTGAATATAAGTTGAATACAAATCAAAATTCTGAGGTGAATCAGTGATTGACGCCTGAACACCCCCTGAGTTTCCAGGTAAAATACAAATTGGTCTGGCTTTGTAGATTTTGATGTTTAAATAATTTGTACCAAAAAGACAAGGCTATACCTGTTGTCGGCAATTTTCTTCTTTTGTCACTTTTTTTAACAGCTGGCCTTAATAACTACGATACATGCCAGAGTTTGACCACATCATCATCCTTTTGGCTCACAACAATAACTGCCCTTTGTATGGAACATTCATTATTCACCGATAGTTTCAAGTTCATCATGTCCTAATTTCTGTTTGTAACAACCGACTAAGGATTTTTATGGGATTCAATGAGTGGGGTTATAACACAGTGAGGAATCTTCGGTTTTATTATCATAAAGCGATGTCAAGATTAATTTAGTTTCAAGATATAGAATTTGTACTGAATCACCATTTGTTAGAGATCTTAGAACTAGGGTTAACTCGATAACTTAGTTCTATTTCTGGATAGGGTTGAGGGTGGGAGGTGCTTGGAGAGCGCAATACTTTCTTTAAGGATGAATCGCTAAAATTGGGATCAAATTGAGCCAAAAGCATATTCTTTCTAATTCAAAATAAATACTTAGTTTGTAGAGAGTTGACTTAATTAACTCTATTGTGCATCGGTATAATTATTCGTTTATTAATTGTCCAAGATTTACCTACTTAAACAAATCGAAAAATGAAGAATTAGATCTCACAGTCACAGCCTCTTAAATGATTGGCAACATGTTCCAAATTGTTGGTTGTTAACATTAAATAAATATAGGAATTCTTTAATTTGGCAAATGAACGTATGCACCCAAAAAAATGAACATAATAGAAATACTAGGAAACACACAACAACTTAGAGCATGATCGATTTTATTTATGAATTAACAATTGAGCATGCATGTGGGTTACAATTGATGCTTGATCAAACTTGGGGTTTTGTGATGCCAAATATAACAATTTTATAATCTTTACATCTCTTCGATCCAGGAACAAATTAAATTTTTAAGGCAAACTCTATATACTTGGTTTTATTATATTCGCTTCCTTCTTTTTTCTTTTTAATTTCCCATCCAGTTCGAAGTCCACGTTGCAATTCAATAAATTCAAATCGCGCACTACGCCTCCATAACCCATGTTGGTAGTATAGTTGCTTACAAAATTAAGTATTACATTTAAGAACATCAACTAACTAGTTTGCATTTTTGCCTAGGTTGCTATATTTTCTAGGTTGACTTTTGTGTTTAATCCAAGGCAAATTCATGATTTGAAGGTTATGAGTTTTTATAATAATTTAAAATTAAATAATTAAATTTTATGATTAAATATTTATATATATTTAATAAAATTTCAAATACATATTATAGAATATAGAGAAAAACTATTTGGTTCACGACAATTTCCATCATATGGAAAGGGTTCAAAGTCATTTTATGAAATTCTTAAAAAAATAAAATGAATCGAAATATAGCTGCTGAACCCATAACTTTCATGCTACATCCATCCTGAAGCTAACTAGTTTTTGGTATGACTATGGAAAGGGATGTTAAAAATTCTATTTGTTTCATTTTATGAGTACTTTTACTATTTGGAGAGGCAAAAAAATAGTTATTATCTTTGAAAGATTTTCTTAAATATCTTTTAAGTTAACTTGGTTTTCCTTACGATTTTCAAAGGATTTTGGTACTCCCCAGTTTATCTTTATTGACACACCTCGTATAAAATATCAAATAAAATGACAATTTAACTATATCATTCTTTGAATGTCACTAATTTGATGCTTTGAAAATATAAATAATTATACTTAATAATAAATGATCAATTATCTTATAGTTTTTAGATCGAATAAATATAAATAAATATTTATTTTTAATATAATAAGCAAATAAGGAAGGGAGAGTACTATACATATAACGCGTACGACGAAGACAGAAATTGATTGTTCATTTCATAAATTTATTACTAGTTGGTTTTATAATTTTGTTTTTTGCTTTAAATATTTGACAAAATTAAATATTCCCAACTCTCCAAAGGAATAAAAAAAATAACTGCTAAAATATCAATTTATCTTGAGATAATAATACTTTTCATCCCTTAATTATTAGTAAATTTTATCTTAATTCTTATGGTATTCGATAAAACATATTTAATCTTAAGTTGACTGAAAGAGCATTATTTGAGCAAGTTTTATGTGATAGTACATTATTTAAAACAATTGCTAACTACGATAAATTTGTAAAAATTCTCAAATTATACGATTTAAAGTCAAATGTGCTTAGTAAAATATATTTATCGGAATTAAAACAAAAAATTATCATTGAGGGTGAAGGACATATTAAAAAGTGTTATTAACGCGTCATCTTTATTTTTTTCCAAACTCAAAACATCTTTATAACTGGTACATCGTGATGAAAATACTTAATTTGCTGGCTTCGAGACTTCAGTTGATTTTTTTCCCTTACGATGGTTGGTATTCAATTAGACTAAATTTGAATTTGTATTTAAAAATCTGGGTAAAATACTCTTTAACAAAGATAATTTTGTTTCGAAGGGACTTATTCAATTTTTTTTCTTCTTTCGGTTTCTCATCCGATGTCCGTAGCCCGACTAAATTTGAGTTCACCTCAGTAAAAAACCAAATTGAGAGTAAAAGCCTCCCTAAGACGACTCCGTATCAAGGGATGAATTTGTTAACGTGGATGATTCATGGTTTCCTTTTAAATATTTTTAAATCCATAAATTCCAGGTGCATGTGAAAGGGGTTAGTCCTTCTCAATTCACAATATATTTTGTCCACTCTCACTGACAAACAACTCACAAGCCCTTTGTTACTTCACTCCTTTTTCTCTTTCTCTTTTCCCTCCCAACATTTTCCATTTTGGAGAAGAAGGGGAAACCAGAAAAAAGTTCAAGAAAATACAAAAAGAAACAACACACAATGAGGGAGAAGAGCATTAATGTTCATTATTCTGCCATTTTCACTATTATTCTTGTGTTAGTTACTACTTTACAAACTGTATATGCTGACAACCCTTACCGGTACTACACTTGGAAAATCACTTATGGAGATATTTACCCTTTGGGTGTCAAACAACAGGTATATAATCCTTCTTAATGTATGTTTCTTGGATTTTCACTAAGGCGATTCAACTAACGCTCTGTTTTCTTGACAATGGTGGCAGGGGATCTTGATAAATGGGCAGTTTCCAGGGCCACAGATTGACTGTGTAACAAATGACAATTTGATTATCAGTGTCTATAACTACTTGAGTGAACCTTTTCTCATTTCTTGGTAAGATTTTAATCAAAATGTTACTCTTTGTTTCTTTCATAAACCCCTGTTAATGTCATTCATATATATAAAAAGGTACAATCTTTTGGCTGTTATGCAATGTAATTGACATTTTTAGATGCAAAAAACTTTTTTTTTGATGCAGATCTGTTAGATATTTTGTCTTCTTTTTACGTTCATGAACAGTGAAATTTCTATGATTAAGCCATTTTTTCGTGTCAAATATTGCTTCATTAATATGTTTGTTTTTGTTCCTCATTTCTTCTTTTGCTAATAAACGATTTTGTTTTCTGTTATTCCTAATATGACAGTATTATACTATAGAAAAGTGCACATTTTTTGTAGCAAAATAATACAATTTTTTTGCAAAAAGCTAAACGGTGTCTTTTGGAATGAAATTTTGAAAAATTTCGAATTCGAGTCATATAAAATGAAATAAAGAGATTTCTAACAGTATCCTTTTTTTCCTTAAGTGGGTTATGCACCTCTCGAATCTGAATTAATTATGATTAAAATGAAAGATTGGTAGGGACTTGTCTTTAAGGAGTAAATGTGCCTTTTGGTCTAGTTTACATAACTGAGGTATGAGCTGTAAGAATTAGACTTGTTTAGATGCTGGTCTTGTCAATGTGAGTGAGTAGGCCCTGGTCCTGTTGTCCCTTTTTATTTTGAGTTCTCAAACATAGCTTTCATGTCTTCACTTGGAACTTAGGGCTCCTTTGGTGTAAGGAACGAAGGATAACTAATCTCGGAATTAAATTTAGAATGAATCTATCTTGCGTTTAATTGGAATGAATAACTTGTTACCGACGAATGAGCCTTTAATGCCTTAATGAGAGACATGGAATTAATATGACATGGGGTAACAAATCTTTGGTACAACAAAGAAACACACTGCCCACGTGCTAGATCTAAAGATCTCTGACATGAACTATTACTAAATTTTATCCCAATTTTATATGTGGAATACAATGAGCCACACACACCTTGATAACAGAGAGAAAATGGCATGTCATTCTGTAGGGACAAAGGGAATTATATTATTAGCATTATGAAGGCTGAATAATGAAGGTTATTCAAGTCTAATTCCACCTGATTATGCAATGACCAATCCATGTTGTATACCTATGGAATCTTTCAAGGATATGTTGTAGACCTTAAAACAAATACTAATAAATACTATAAAATATAAGCTGATAAAATTCATCTTAATTAGCTCCTGGAGTATGGACAAACTCAAGAATTTTTGCTTTCTGACACTTGAAATTTATTGACAACTGTTTCAGGAATGGAATACAACAAAGGAGGAACTCATGGCAAGATGGAGTTTATGGCACAACTTGTCCAATTCTACCTGGAAAAAACTTCACTTATACCCTCCAAGCAAAAGACCAGATAGGTAGTTATTTCTACTTCCCATCACTTGCAATGCACAAGGCAGCAGGAGGATATGGTGCCATCAGAGTCTATAGCCGTCCTCGAATTCCAGTACCTTTTGCTCCACCTGCTCATGATTTCACTGTACTAGCTGGAGACTTGTACAAGAGAAGTCACAGGGTGAGTCCATCTGTTTGGCTTAGTTATCTTTTCAATGTTTAACTGGATAATTTTGGTGCTGAATTTACGCGGGGATTTGGTTCTTGCAGCAACTGAAGTACATTTTAGATAGTGGTCATGATCTTCCGTTACCTGATGGTCTTATTATCAATGGTCGTGGATGGAATGGATACACATTTACAGTTGATCAAGGTAAACTGCTAACTTGTCTGATTACAATAATCTTGTTTTTCTTTACTGTGCCTCGTATTCTAAACATTTCTAACTCAATGTGTAGGTAAGACATATAGGTTCAGGATATCTAATGTGGGGATTGCAACATCAATTAATTTCAGAATTCAAGGGCACACAATGAAACTGGTTGAAGTTGAGGGATCACACACACTTCAAACAACCTACACTTCACTTGACATCCATCTAGGACAATCTTATTCAGTTTTAGTCACTGCTAATCAGCCTCCAAAGGACTACTACGTCGTGGTCTCTTCACGCTTCACCACACGAGTGCTAACCACTACTGCTGTTCTTCACTACAGCAACTCATGGACAAAAGTCTCTGGACCTCCCCCTGGAGGGCCTACTACTCAAATTAATTGGTCCCTTTACCAGGCCAGATCTATTCGGTAATACATCGTCTTTTGTCTAATTCTCTAACCTTATCAAACAAAAGAAAATGATCCATGATTGATTAGGTAGTATCACTTCCATTCTGTAACTGAAAAATCTTCATTTGTTGATTGTCATATCAGTTGGAATCTAACTGCAAGTGGACCAAGGCCTAATCCTCAAGGTTCTTATCATTATGGATTGATCAAGCCTTCGCGCACAATCATGCTTGCCAACTCTGCTCCATATATAAATGGCAAACAGAGATATGCTGTCAACAGTGTCTCGTACACTGATCCGGATACCCCACTAAAACTGGCTGATCACTTCAACATTGGAGGAGTATTCAACCTTGGTAGCATCTCTGACCAGCCATACAATGGAAATGCTTATATTGGAACCCCCGTTATGGCTGCTAACTTCAGATCTTACGTTGAGATCATTTTCCAAAATTGGGAGAACACTGTCCAATCATGGCATATTGATGGCTATTCTTTCTTTGTTGTCGGGTAAATCATCTCTTTATCATCATACTTCCATGAAAGAAACAAGAAAAGCCTCCTTATCTTCATCAAAATTACTATTTTTTTTTTACATTTAGTCCTCTTGATTCTTAATTTTATCTATGTTAATGAACAGTATGGATGGTGGACAATGGACTCCATCAAGTAGAGCACACTACAACTTAAGGGACACAATTGCACGTTGCACCGTCCAGGTCTGTCAAAACTCAAAACACATCAACTCAACTTTGTTCAATGCTAAAACATCCTTAAACTTATCTTCCAACGTATTTGTTTTGATGTAATTCAGGTGTACCCTAAGTCATGGACCGCAATATACATGGCATTGGACAATGTAGGAATGTGGAACATAAGGTCTGAGAATTGGTCAAGGAGGTACTTGGGTCAGCAATTCTACCTAAGAGTTTACTCCCCAGCCAATTCTTGGAGAGATGAACTCCCAATACCAAAAAATGCTATTCTTTGTGGCAAAGCTAGAGGTCACCGCACTAGGCCTCTTTGAAACAGTAATAGTTCTAGCTAGTTTTCTGTCACGAGAGGGTGACCGGCGTATATGAACCTAAGCTAAGGGAATCATTTAATCTGGGAAGAGTTAAAGAAGCTGAGTTTGAGCTATGACTTATAGCTAGTCTCTTCTTGTCTTTCTATATCATATATGTATCCTGTTTTTAATTGTTGAAATTGATGGAATGTATCATTTCACATTTCATTATTTTTTTTCCAAACTTTTGGTTAAATGCTAAATAGATAAGCGGAGAATAACTTTCTTTACTTCAAGGCCATCCGAGTAACTCCCTTGGTGACCTGAACTCAAACCTTCGGGGTGAAAGTGAGGGTTACTTACCATTCGAGTAACTTACTCTCGTCTATTAGGTCTTACATATCTACAACGAGAGAAAATATTCTCGAGTGATTGGGCTTCGATTTATAGTTGATTCAGAACAGCAATTCAGCCCAATGTTACATAAATAGTACTCTATTCCTTTGGGCCTAATTACATAACTCCTAAGCTTTATTGATGCAGAATAATGGTCATGACCACAAACAAAATGAGATTGTATAACTTCCCAACTTAAATTATACTCTATCATGTACTTATACACTTTTACGTAAAGTTCGTATTATTTTACATACCTATATACAATTCAAAATTAACTATACACTAAATTAAAATCTTATTTTCGCGTCTGGTGGGACATCATCTTCTATGTCAGAATTTTAATAAATGAACAAGGCCTATTCAATTCCAAGGAGTTTTTATTTTCTGAAATAACTCGAGTGTTCATTATTCATGCTTACGATTTCTTCCAGGGAATATATTTTTGTCCACTTACGTACTATAATTTGGCTACGTTTTCTAATTCCATCCTTCCACTAATACTTACGTAAGATAATTCGAATTTATGCACCTACACAAAAACTACATATACTCCATTTTACTTCCTATATTGGGAGAGAAAGGATAAATAATGACGTGGAAAGTTTGTCATCCTATCATGAATTCCAGAAAAATCACAAATATGATTTTGCTGTCTAGTCTAGGTCTTAACAAATGGCGTACCAAAACTTTTAATTTGTCAATGCGATATTTGAGGAATTAGCTAATGAATGAATAAATCATAGTAACAAGTTAATTAGTCTCAAAACAACGTTGTTTCAAGATTATACCTTGTATGAAAGATGTTTTTTTTATCAAACGATGTCATCCATGATTATATATAATAGGAAAAAGGCATAAATTGCCCCCTAAACTTGTATCCAAAAGTCATTTACATACTTTTACTAATGGGGCGACCTATTACACACCTTAAGTACATAAAAGTGTATTTATTCCCCCCTTCCGTCACCCAACCCAGGACATTATGCATAGAGTGAGAGCCACTCGCCTCCTAGTGAAGCCACGTAGTAAAAGACCCCCAACCCCGATTCATTTGACCCAAACCTGTTTCTTTTCACCCAATTCGTCCGTAAATCCTAATTTCTTCGATTCTATAGTGTTTTTGAAGCATCCTTTTAGTTTTAATCATTTAATCAAGTTTTCACTGTCATATTTGAAGAACATTGTTGTATACAATCGATGTGTTCATCGTTTGGTGGAAGCAAATCGGTGGTTACTAGGGTTTGGTGGTTACAATCGAGGCGTTCATCGTTCATAGTGTGGTGTCGTCTCCATATCTGAAAGGTCAGTCAGACATCTCTAGGGTTACTTCATAGTTCATACTTTTTAGCTTAGGGTTATTTCGTCTATAATTTTTTTTCAAGTTTACTGTATTTCGTCTTTCATTCACATGATTCTCCTTTGTTGTTGTATGTGTTTTGTCGTTGTTGTTGAGGGTCAACGTTAAAATTGTTTTCAAGTTAAAATGTCTTTTGAATTGATTACTTTGAGATTTTACCATGGTGGTGTTATGAAGATTGGAAAAAAGGGATACAAGAGGAAACCATATCATGGTGGAGGAGTTTATGATTTTTTAGATGTTGATATAGATAGGTTGTCTTATTTTGAATTGAGGGATTGTCTGAAAGAGTTGGAGTATGAACCTGGACAATGTGTGCTGTATGTGAAACTTCCTAGAAGTACTGCTATGTTAGAAATTAGATACTACTGTAATTGATGAGTGTTTGAGTCATGGAGATATTTTGGAGGCATTTATGTGTCACTTTGTTGCAGATCTAGTTTTGGTCCCACATTTATTGGAATATAGAGGTGAGAGAGCATCTCAAAACAGTGGGCCTAATGCATCTTTTGATGCTGAATTAGAACCAACCTATGAGGCCCAAGAAAATGCCTCAAACCCTGCCCCTGCCAATTCAAATACATCTTCTCTTGTACACTCTTTCACTGCTCCAAATATTCCTCCTCCTACTCATCAAACTCCAATCCCTATCCATCATTCTACTGATCCAACTCTTAACCCTGTCCATTCTTCTACTGATCCAATTTCTGACCCTGTCCATCCGTCTAATGAACAAGATTCAGATAGAGAATTATTGAATGGGGGATTTAATGAGAGTGATGTAGATGATGAGTTAAGAAGTTTTAGGAAGGAAATGAGTAAAAAAAGAGAAGGAAAAGGGGAGAAAAAGCTACATTGCCTGATCATGTAAAGTTATGAACAGAAAAAAAGAGCCAGATGCAGGGTATGATGAATCTACAGGTGGTAACATAAATAATTTAGAAGGCAAGCTAGCTGGTGATGAGCCTTACTATCCCTCAGATTAAGCTGTCAGTTTTGAAACAGATCCAGATGCTTTCAGTGATGATGAATGAGAGGTTCAACAGAGAGAGAGAGAGAGAGAGAGAGAGAGTTAAACCAAGAAGGAGAAAGAAGGTGAATAGAGTTGTATTTGATGCATCTTCTCAGAAAATAGTGTCGGAATTGGGTCTTGTATTTGAAAGTGTTAATGAGTTTAGATCTGTTGTTATCAAATATGTTGTTGCTGAACATGTTTTAATTGAAATGTATATTAATGAACCAACAAGAGTAAGGGTTAGGTGTACAGTTGGTTGGCCTTAGATTTTATTTGCTAGCTTTGATTCTAGGACAAATAATTTTGTTGTAAAGACATACAATCCAGTTCACAAATGTGATCCTACTAATAGGAACAAGCTTTGTAATAGCAAGTTCTTATCTAGTCACTACAGTGAAAGGATAAAGAAACAGCCTGACATTAGAATCTTTGAGTTTCAGGGGCTTATTAAAAAAGAATTGGATTTATATGTTGGAAGAACAGTGTGTAGGAGAGCAAGAAACAAAGTATTACAGGAGCTAATGGGTGACTATGTTCTTGAGTTTGGGAGGATTTTGGACTACAAATATGAGTTGCTAAGAACTAATCCAGGTAGGACATGTGTAGTCAAGCTTCATGAGGAAACATTTGAAAATGGTAGAAAAATGTTTCAAGGCTTCTACATATGTTTTGATGCAATGAAGAAGTCTTTCTTGGCTAGTTGTAGAAAGTGCATTGGTTTGGATGGTTGTTTTCTAAAGGGAGTATCTAAAGGTCAATTATTGGTTGTTGTTTGTAAAGATGGGAACAATCAAATGCTGCCACTGGTTTGGGCAGTAGTTGAAGTTGAAAATAAGTTTACTTGGATTTGGTTTGTCAATCTTTTAAAGGAAGATCTTCAGTTGGGAGATAGTACAGACATCACAATCATATCAGATATGCAAAAGGTTAGAATATTTATTGGTTTTTTGATTTATTTCATGTCTTGAATTTATTTATGAATGCCTTAGTTTCTTAGTTTTTTTAATGTCTTAGTTTCTTAGTTTCTTAGTTTCATGTCTTGAATTTTCTTATAGGATCTTGAAATTGCCATAATTGATCATTTGCCAAATTTTGAGCATAGAATGTGTGCTAGACACATCCTTGCTAACTGATTAAAGAGATAGATAGGTATTGAGAGAAAGAAATGTTTATGGAGATGTGCAAGGTCTACTTTTGAGGCTGAGTTAAAGGATAACATTAGTTATATGAAAAGGTTGGGGAATAACATAATTGATAACTTGTTGTATTATAATCCTGAAAGATGGAGCAAGGTTTACTTCAATTTTACCCCAAAATGTGATGTTGTAGACAATAACATGGCTGAATGTTTCAATGCATGGATATTAGCAGCAAGGCATAAGACTATAATTACAATGCTTGAAGAAATTAGGGTGAAAATGATGAAAAAATAGGGCAGATGAGAGAGTTTTGCAATACTTGGATCTGTGACATTTCTCCAATGGCAATGAAGGTTCTACAAAATAAGACAGCTAAGTCTATGAAATGCAGCATTGAATGAAATTCAGATACAGGGTATGAGGTATTTCATGGACCACACAGACATGTTGTAGATATTCAAAAGCAAATATGTAGTTGTAGAGCATGAATGTTGAAAGGCATACCATGTCCTCATGCAATAGCTGCTCTTCACCATAAAAAGTTGGAACCAATCAACTACATTTCTCATTGGTATAATAGAGAAACATACATGAAGACATACAACTACTTCATTCAGCCAGTTATGAATCTGAAAATGTGGCTAGAATCACAAAACATCTCTGTGATACCACCTTATGTTAGGAAGATGCCAGGAAGGCCTGGTAAGCTTAGGAAGAAAGAGGAAGGTGAAACCAGTAGAACTGAAAAATTATCCAAAAGAAGGATTAAAATGTCATGCAACACTTGTCATAACAAGGGTCACAATAAAAGAAAGTGTCCTCTTGGTGCACCTGCTTCTGGCACAAGTTCAAGGCCTGTTGCTGGACCAAGTTCAAGACCTGCTTCTAGCCCAAGAGCAACACCTGCTGCTGCACCAGCATCAACACAAACTGCACCTGCTGTTGCACCAACATCAACACAAAATGCTGGCCCAAAAGCAACATCTAATGCTCCAACTGGAAGAGCAAGGGGTAGACCCTTGGGTTCAACAGAAAAGGTGATATAGTTTCCTTTACTTACTTCATGTATAAGTTTTAAATAAGTTGTTTTACTGAATGTTTTGTTATTTTTTTAGGGTAGTGTTGCTAGCAGAACAAGAATGGTAAATATGAGTGTACTACACACACAAAGTAGTGCTACTATTATTAATGTAAGTTCCCTATTTCTATACTTAAATATAATTTATTATTTTTTCTTTAATCACAAATGAAGATTATTTATATTCACTTGAACATACTGGAATGCCCAGTGAAAGATTTAGAAATGTGAAGTCTTCAGCATTTGTCACTGGAGATCTTGGGCATAAACCAATATGTGGTGTGAAATGGAAGGAAAAACAAGCTATGACCTCAAGCCAACTTGAAGAGATGAGGGGAAGAAAACAAATTGAGACTAGGTCTAAGGCTGCACATTTGAGCCAAGAAAGCTCTAATGCTCACATTTAATGCAATCTAACTTGTTTTGGTACATTTTTGTTGGTAATGCAGTGTAGACATTATGTTCTGTTGGTTGACAATGCAATGCACTTTATGCCTATTTAGGTCCCTTATATTTAAGACAATGAATTGACAGCTGTGACTGCATTTTAATTTTTGGTGTTTGATTATGTAACTGCTTTGACAGATATTAACTTCTATTTTGATTAATGATTATGCAGTTATGACTGTCTGTTTATGTAACAATATTGCTTCTCTTTTAGTTAATGGTTAATGATTCTGTGTTTATGGAGGGCAATTAGTGACTACTTTAGCAATGACTACACAAACGTATAGTTTAGACAGTTGAGCAGATAGTTGTAGACACTAAATGTATAGTTTATGCCCAAATACTCATAAATGAGACAAATTAAGATAAGGGAGGCCTTGCAAATTCTTCATTACACAAATGCAACTTCATTACACAAACAAATTCAACCAACATCTTTTCATTACACAAAAGCCTTGCAAGTTCAATACAATATTGCAAATTTTTTATACAAGAAGAGATCATGGCAATTTCCTTGAATCTCCTTCTCCTTTCAGAAACAATACTCTTTGAAATACTAAACTTACACCTAAAATACAAACACACAACAAAGCAATCCAAAGTTCTTTCTCCCTTTTCTTGGACTTGGACAATTTGTTTTTACATTTCTTTTCAATTGCTTTCATCTTCTTCAAATCATCATCAAAATTGTCCATTTTTTACTCTATCTTGTTCATATCTATTTTGATTTCCACAGATTTGGTCGACTTAGTAGGCTTGTTGATTTCCTTATCTGAAGTTTCAACTTTTCAAGAACATTCAACACTATGTTCAAGCTCAACAATTCTTCCCAACAACTTGGAAATCACAAATTTGGATCTTGGATCAATATAATCATCCTTCCAAAGCCAAAAATTGCATGATCTAGCATTCTTAAAAAATAAAACGAATCATTCTATTGCTCTTGAAACAACAAAACGAATCATTCAACTCTTAAAAAAAATTAACTTACCCCATAGTAAGGACAACTCCAATATCTTCTACCAGGATTTCTTGGGGTCCAAGAGGTCAGCAAAGGCAAAAAAAATCCATGTTTGCATCGCACCTCTTCCAATTCATGATCTTCCTCTTGCAAACAGAGCCTAGTCAAGCTTATTCGAGCCATTGTAGTACCTTAATAAGAATTACAGCGAATCAAACAACTAAAAATTCAAAAAAATTACGAAATAGATAGAAACAAATCAAAATGAAAAAGAGAGGAATGAATCAAAATGGAAAAGAGATGAATGAATAATAATGAAAAAGAGTTACCTTTGATTCAAAAGAAGGAATTTTGAACTATGTTTGAATTTAGGGTTCTTGATTAAGATTTTTGGGTGAAAATTTAGGGTTCTTGTTCATTAGGGTCAGGTGGGTGGGTTATAAGAAGAGAATGGGAATATAACCGTTGGGTTGGGCTTTTTTAATTAAAAATAAAATAAAAATATCTTTATTAGCGTGTTGACGCGCTCAACTTTGTGGAGCGAAACGCGCCCTGGGTTGGGTGACGGAAGGGGGAAATAAATACACTTTTATATACTTACGGTGTGTAATAGGTCGCCCCATTAGTAAAAGTGTGTAAATGACTTTTGGGTACAAGTTTAGGAGGGAATTTATGCCTTTTCCCTATATAATATATAATCTTTTCATAAAGTACATTTGCCTGTGGGCCCAACATAATTTTGGTATATAGGTTGAGGTTTGATCATCTCAAGGAAAAATTGTATAATATAGCAAACTATTAATTAAAATTAAATGTTATAACCAAAGTTTCATTTAATTCTAATCCGTAGCAAACACTTTGTCATTCGCCTCTCTCCCTAGATTTCTCGCTCGCCACTCTCTCTCGCCTCTCTCACTTTATACAAACACAAATGTATAAATTATGTTTGTGTTTGTATAAAGCGAGAGAAAACTGTATATATACATATCTTTTCGTTCGCCTTTCTCCCTAGATATCTCGCTCGCCACTCTCCTGATCTCGCTCGCCACTCTCACTTTATACAAACACAAATGTATAAATTGTGTTTGTGTTTGTATAAAGCTAGAGAAAACTGTATATACAAATACAAATACATATCTTTTTGTCATATACACTTATAATTATACAATACAAATCTTCCTCTGCCTAATTCTCTTTTGCCTTTCTCTCTTTCTCGCTTTATACAAACACAGATAATACAAAAAAAATACTTTCTTATTTGTATACAGATTCCAAATATATACTTATACAATTGATTTTTTTGTATAAATATACCAAAATATACATATTAATAGCCATAACAAACTTTATGTTTGTTATGAAGCGCAATTATGCAAACTATAGCTATAACTTACAAATATGATTTTTATGTTTGTCAAACCTAAAATTTACTCTATTATATAAAGTTATCACGGATGAGTCACATGTAACAAACTTTTATTATGTATCTAGGCTAAAGCAATGTGAATAGGATCGTGTGTAAAAAAAAAAGTAGTAGTAAATTTACGATGAGGGGGAGAGAGTTATGTGGAGGACTTGGGAGAATAATTGGGAATCGTTTCCTTGAGGACAAACACATTTTTGCCTATATATGTCAGCTTTATCTTTTCTTTATTTGGCCTCACTTCACCATTCATCATTCTTGTTATTACTAAAATATGATAACAAAATTACATCTGCCAACACCCTCTTGGTTTTGATGACATAAGTTAATACTCCCTCCGTTTCATTTTATATGTCACATTTTTACTTTGTATTTGCATTAAGAAATGATGTAATTTTATCCTTCTACTCTTATTTAATTTTTTTGGAACTCAAGTTTTCAATCAATGAATATGAATTAATTTATTTTGATTAATTAATTTAACTAATAAACATGAATCATTTACTTAATTTTTCTAAGTTGGTCAAATATATGTTTTCAATGCTAATAACTCACAAGGGTAAAAAAAGAAACAATATGCTAATTTATGCATTGATTTTATGAAATGACAAGTATTATTGACCAACTATTTATAAAAAGAGATGACATATAAAATGGGACGGAGGGAGTACATTCTTTCTAAAAACATAAATAATTAATTCAACTATATGGGTGCATGTGTTTTGCCACAATGAGGAATTAAATGTTTTAAATAGTAATTTAAGTTGATTTTCAACGAAATGAAAAAGAATTACTACCTAGTAGTATTATATTGTATGAAAAATCCATATAGTTATTTATTATTTTATTTAATTCAATTTATGTAAGCATGTTTCATTATTAGTCTATTTTTTTTTTTAAATGATCAATTTTTAAATTTGGAAACGAGTTAATTTAAAATTTCTAATTTATCCTTAATGAAAAACTCTAATTACAACTACATAAATGTTATGACATGATTAGAATCGCAAGTTTATAAGATCTTATTATAACCTGTTTCAGACCACAAATTTCAAATTTTAATTTTCATCTTTTTTTTAGATCGCGAGACCAATCAAATTAAATAGGTTCACATAATTAGCTAAAACGAAGAAAGTATATATCTTTTTCCAATGCAGACTGTAGAGTATTATATTAATTAAGTGAGACGTTTTAAGAAATAAAGGATAATTTCAATAAATACTTTTATAATTAAACCTACTCCTTGAATAAATACAAGGAGTATATAATATAACATGAATTATTTTAAGGATGAAAAATGGGTGGTGAAAGGGTGCCCTTATGATTTTTTGGTACATATATATATGAGAGGGCACAAGAATGTTTTGATACTGACTATTGTAAAAAGTAAGATTTATCATCAATCAACCCTTTGGCCTTTTCAGCAGAATAATTTTTGTTTCCTTTTTCACAATTTTTCATTCAATAATGAATTCTAGGTTGAACATATCATAAAATTCCGTGAAATTATTCTGGCTTCGTAATCAAAATTCAAAAGACTTATTAAATTAAACTCTCTTCAAGATGAACTCAATTTTTTGTAAGAAAAAACCTCAATGCACAAGTAGACAAAACATGACAACAGACTCACTAATATTATTTCTTCTCTTTTTTGTTGTATAGCATAGACCTAGCTAGCCATCTTACCAACCTCTCATCTTTTTTAACATGATGATGGGCTAGTCAATATTTACAAACAAATTTATAATGAATTGGGTGATACGCTAAAACCATATCTGCTACTCTGATATTAGCTATTCAAGTCAAATCGTAAGATTGAAAACTGATTGCTATTTTCTTGTCTTGGGGCATTGCATTATTGAATCCGCTTCTAATAGATGATATGTAATTAATTTACTGTAAGAGGATAAAATTTTATGTGTACAATGTTGAACACAATTTTTTTTATTTTTTTATTTTAAATTGCTCCATATACATATATATATGTGTGTGAAATTACCCGCGCCTCGCGCGAGAATTTAATATCATAGAATTTATAAAATAATATTTAGAATCTATCAGTCATTAAAACTAAAACATTATATTATCTTACATACAAGATTACGTAGTAACGAACATTAATAATGTAAAGGAAAATGATAACTATAACATCTTATCATTTATCCTTCAATCAATTATCTTTAATTTGATTTTATAATTTATCCTTTTGCTTCCAGGAAGTGTTACTATTTGATATTTTTGGCGATTCAAATGAACATTAACTTGAGATATTAATTTTTTTAATAAATAAATAATCGTTGGTGAAGGGATAAATAAATTTTAAAAGGCTGAAAAAGTGAACAAATATTCTAATTCTAACGTGTAGAAAGTTCAGCCCTACCTTTTGCTTTACATATATCATTTTAAAGTTCCCCATTTAAATGTATCATAAGTAATTATTAAAATGGAAAATTAAACTGAGACTATATCATATTGGACAACAATTCAACTTATTATATATACTTGAAAGGAAAAAATATTACACAAAACTATTCAGTTTGTTTGGGTGTTTTTTTTAAAAATCAACATACCAGAGTGATGTAGTTCAATTTGAAACTACACTTCTATTCCAATCGACAATCGCAGTGTCGAGAAACACATTTATTACTTCAAGAAAAATATTTACAACTTGCCCTAAACTTGATAATCTGTCCATATTTCATATTGAATGTGAACAATTAATTTATTGTGTAATTATCTATGTCTTTGTGCAGAAGAAGAAGAAGTTCAGAATTTTCGTTGTTTTAAAATGAGAGAAAATCCCTCTATTTATAGACAACAAAGGATAGTGTGAACAAATATTTATTGTGCCTTATCGGAAAAGTCACAACTCTTTGGAAAAGTTACAACCCTTTGGAAAGGTCATAACCTTTCATAAAAATCACAACTTTTCATAAAAGTCGCAACTCTTCATAAAATTCACAACTTTTCATGAAAGGGAAAGACTAATTTTGAAAATAAATAAATTAAAAGGAAATCCTGATTTGTGATGGCGCTACATAGGCGAGCCTAAGGTTCTCTTTTATATATTTATGATTTATGATATTTATCCAAGTAAACAGTAGTATGAATTGAGAAGTCTATGATTTTTCAATTTATTGAAAGAGAAGTAAGTAAATGTGTGCAGTGATGCAATCTAGAAAAGATAGAGGAAAATCACTTCTTCAAGAATCTTTTTATGTTATATTTGACCTTCGTGTTTTTTCTGACTCCATATTCCGTAGGATAACAAGGGTAGAAATAAATAAATAAATATATGTATTTATTGTTATTCTTGAATTAGTTGCGTTTGACTACACAGGCAAATCTAACGTATGTAACAATTTCAGTGACTTTAATTAGTAACTGAAAAGTTTGACATTAGGATTACAATATATATAAAATTATAAAATGGGTTATATAATTAATGAACTTATGGTATCCACTTTTTGTATATGACAAGGGTGGATCTACTAGGTAAGCTATGAGTTCACGTACTTATGAGTCCAATTAGATCTATCTAATCACTGCAATTTTTCAAGTAGTTAACAAAAAATAAACTTGCTTTTTATAATTAAGGTATACTTTCTTTAACTTATACAGTAAAAAATTGGCAACAACATAGTAATAAATTGGGTGTACCAACTTAACTAATTAGAATTATCATGCTAGCTAGCAGTTCGTCAAATAAGGGAGTCTAGTGTAAATTTGTTATTAACCTAAAATATTTATAGGTGTAAATTTTCGGTGAAGAGGTGTTAATTGATTTCCCTACGACAATGGTCGTAGCATTGGCCCAAGTATTATAATTGATAGGTTTTTTTTAAGAGATATGAATGAGAAATGAATAAATATTTTCTTGATAGGTTTTTAAAGAGATATGAATGAGAAATGAATAACTATTTTCTCGAAAAGACATCAGGAGAAACAATGCAATTTGAATAACACATTTTCATACATATTGAATAGATGAGAAACAATGCAATTTGAATAATACTTTTTCATACATATTGAATAGATTGTGACTTTTTCAACAAGGCATAATATACCACATGTTTATCTATTTTATTCCGGGAGAAAATAATTATATACCTCGGGTACTAGGACATAATTTCAAGTTAACTTTGTTATAAACTTAAATAATAAGTACCTTTGTTGAAAGTAGTAATTAGTTATTATGAGATTAGTTATATATCTCGTTATCCACTGTTAATGTGGGATAAAAATAACACTACAATCATGGAATAACTAACTCCTTACTAAGTTATTCATAATTTTATCCCAGTCAAATATGAAATAAACTCAACCTAAAATTAATCATAAAATTAATTATTTCTTATCCCTCATACTAAACGAGTCCTAAGTTATACATAATGTTTTATGCAGGTTTGGTTGTCAATGACACATTTCAAGTGACAATGTTAATTGAAAAGTCACCTTCTTTACGGAAGAATTTCAAAAATTACTTAAAACACAAATACAAGAAGATGACACTCAAAAATCTCATCATTCCGATCCAATTGAGGATAACAAGACTGCCGAGAGGAAGGTTAGAGCAAATTCAACAATAATGAAAAGTATTCTCATCATTTGTACCCTTTTTATATAGTGGATTGTTCATCTCTTTTTATAGATTAGATCGATTGATCGAACAACGTTAAATTTGTGTATATATTTATATAGTGGATTGTTCATCTCTTTTTATAGATTAGATCGATTGATCGAACAACGTTAAATTTGTGTATATATTTCTCTTCTTTTATCTTCTTAATTACTACTCCTTTCATCCAATTTTATGTGACACCCTTTCTTTTTTAGTCTGTCTCAGAAACAATGTCACCTTATTATAATTAAAAATAATTTAACTTCAAAACACTCTTTTTACACTTAATGAAATGATTTTCAACCAAAACAAATATCTAAGGATTGTTTTAGACCACAAGTTTCAAAAGTTTTCTTTTTAAAAGATCGTGCCAAGTCAAATAGTGTCACATAAAATGGGACAGATGAAGTATGATTTTTGAAGTTTGGTTCACAAGCTTCTGCATGACACTTAATTATTTCAATCCTAATAGGCTCGGACTTATTTAAATTCCAGTAATAAGAAAAGAATATGTATGACACATGCAGATATTATTCACGGATCGGATTTTCAAGTTAACTTTAGCTAAATTAGTTTCTTACCTGAAATTATGACTAAGTTGGCTTTCCTCATTCTTTAATTCTTTCAAAATATAGTACTCCCGTTTTCGCTACGTATCGAATTTTGGCTACATTAGGCAACATATATACACCCAACTAAATTATATAATAAGTATCATATGAAAATTTGAACAATGATGACGTGTCATTTTTCTAAAATATCATGAATATATTTACTTTGATATAATCAGATCGATCTCACTTAATGATATATTGATTGATTTCCTCATTTATTTACAAAGATTATCACGAATGAGCCACGTGTCAACAAACTTTTAAACGTGTCATTGCGTGTCGCAATTTCATTGGCTCCATCTAGTCAGGATTAACGTTCCGGTCTGAAAAAAAAAAGGAGTTATGGTTTCCAGGAAGAGGAAATGGTGAATTAGTGGGGCAGGGGGAATTTGGTATGTTTCCTTGAGGACATACATTTGCCTATGTCACCCTCATCTTTTTCCTTCTTTGACCTCACCTCCTATGAGCTAATTTAGTCATCTTAGCATTGCCAATTGCCCAATAAAGAAGGTTACTATTGTACTTTACTCATAGTTAGTATTCTATTCGTTTTATATTATTTGTCAATTTATAAATTAAGATAGAATTGGTTAAATTTCTCATTTTATGCTTAAAATTATTTTTTTCAAAATGTAAATATTGTGAAGTTCTAAGAAATCTTGTTTTTCATGTGCACAGTTAGTCAAAAGAGTGCATTAATTTTTGTATAGATAAAGGCTCAAAAATAGGGTATATTAAAAAGAGTTGAAGGGTAAATTAGTAAAAAATACATTTCTTCTTTATAATTACAAAAAGGGATATAAGAGAAAATGGAGAAGTAATATGAAATGGAGGGAGTAATAATATGATGAAAGTGCGGTTGAAATTGTTGTCTTTTGGTTGAGACGGATCAAGAATTTGAAGAGGAATTAAATCCTCATTGGGAAGGATGGCTAAACCTAAGCAAGTTTTATTTCTACCGCTTGACCAAGAAATTATTTTTTTACTAGATTCCTACCAAATACTTTTGGGATCTTAACATCATGCAGTCTATCCGAATTCACTATTTTCTTTTTATAGATTATATATATAAATTATACATCTGGCGGCTATTTTTAGTTTAAGCCATTCGAATAGCTATTCAGATTAATTTTATATATTTGATAGATTTATCAATATAACTATAGAATCTATGTAAAAATTACTGAATTTCTGAAACTCGCACCTCACATCCTAAATCCTCCCTTGAACTCAAGGTCATATAAGCTTAACTATTCCTTCTATTCCAAAAGACTAGTTTGGAAATAATCAAAAAGGTAATAGTGAAAAATAGCATCTAATTTATTTACTTCAATATTTTTCTTAAGAAGTATGTCATATCCGAACAATTTACTAGTATTATAGTCCCATTTTAAGAAACAATACACTTGAATAATGTTTTAATCAAAACTTTAAGAAACAAAAAAGACTTGTATAACTCATACGGTACACGCTTGTTGTGTTAATTATTTGTAACTGACTTCATCAGATGCCAAAAGAGGTTTTCACACTTTAGCTTGTCTTTTAGCTAATCTTCACATTGACGATTACTTCTATGTTCAATCACCATTAAGGATATCTTTAGACCATTTTTTAAGGTTAAAAAAAAAAACTTAAAAGGTGACTTTAAGGAGGGGGTGTGGGGGGTTGTTGAGGTGGCCCTTATAGTAGATATCTCATGTAAGGGCACACAAGAATGTTTCGATACTGACTTCAAACAAAGAATGTCCTGTAAAGTAATCAGAATCTTTTCTGAGTTTTTTTCCTTTTTCATTTTTCTTCCTTTTTTTAGAGTCACTATTTTCATCTAATTATGAGTGCAAAGTTGAACAAAATTCAAAATTTTCAGCTTCATAATCAAAATTCATAAGACTTAAAAATTTTATGTAAGAAAATCCTAGTTGTAAAACCTTGGACACAAGTAGACAAAAGGTGACAACAGTGACTAGCTAGCTCCCTTATATTTATTATTCCCTTTTTAGTTGTCATAGACCTATAACTCCTTTCTCTCTTCATCTAAGCTAAATTCTCCTTTCCTCTATCTTCCCAACCTCTCATCTTTTAACAAAATGATGAAAGGGCTAGAATTCTCAGAAAATTCTCCTTCTTTATCCATCCAGCTAGGAAATAGCAATAGCGATAAATCCTCAGGGTTAGGTATAAGACCATATGTTAGATCCAGAATGCCAAGACTCCGATGGAATCATGATCTTCATCGCAGCTTTGTGCATGCTGTTGAGCGTCTTGGTGGAGTTGATCGTAAGCCTAACTCTCTCTCTTTTTTTATATATATATGTAAAGATTTTACATTCTTCTATTAAGAAAGAGAAGTGGACCTATTTATCATGATGACTTAATAATTTGGTAGCTATTATTTATTTATTTATTGAATTTGTTGTGGTACATATACACAAATAATTAGGAGCAACACCAAAGATGGTGCTACAAATAATGGATGTGAAGGGCCTCACCATTTCTCACATTAAGAGTCACCTTCAGGTAATAAAAATTCTATGAAAATTTTAAATTCTGTTCTTTTTTTTCTTTTTCCCACCGTTTCTGTTGCTTTAAGAAAATGTATTTTGATGATATGAACAGATGTACAGAAGCATGAAACATGAACAGATGCAAGGTATCGCTATTTACTTAATTTTTTTTCATCAAATTCCATTTCTTCTATATGTTATATGTATATGATTTTGTATGTACTAGTTATTATATATAGAGCGAGTTCAGGTGCATAATTAACTTCTTTTCTTTTAAATTCGTGATTTTTTCTTTCCAACCGCTTGAAACTTGATTTTCTTATCTAAGAAGATGATAAAATAGAAAGTAAATGAGTTTTATGTTTCATTTTACCCTTTTGAATTCTGGATGACTCCATATCACCTTTAGGTTTACTAAAATTGAAAAGCGACTTAGAACTACTTGTACTAGGGCTAGATCTATTGCTAGGGAGACCAAAATTGTGAATTCACTTTATTCAATTTTGTCACACATAAGTATGTAACGCATTTAGTTAATTAATTACGTCTACCACCAACTCATTTGACCTTTTTTGGTTATTAACTGAAGCAGAAGCTGCAAATGGGAGAAAGAGGAACAAAATTGATGGTTCAGATCAAATGAATTTTCCACAGGGAAACTTTCTTCATCGTTACTATCATTTCAATGGCAAAGCCGTGTTTGATGGTCATCTTAATTCGACTGTAACAACTAACTATTTGGACAAAATTGCCTCCGCTCCTACTATTTTTCCTCCTCCACGGTTCGTCTCATTTCTCTTCTCTTCCTTTTTTTTAAAAAAAAATGTAATTTTTGAGTGTGAACGCTTTTTACACAATCAATGTAATAACCTGAAAAATAAGACAGATAACTCCGGAGCTAGTATTAAATTACAATGATGATATATGAAATTACATGTTTACCCCTCCCAGGAAACCTATGCCAGAGATGATGATGGGATTGGAAGGACGATGCTACATGTTTAGGGATTTCTTCAATGGAAGCATTACTATTCGAGTAATAAACGAAATCCTTAATTTGCTTTTTATTAATGAGCTTTCTTTATCTTGACATATATAATAAATTGGAAACAATTAAGATATACTAATATAATAGAGAATTATGACTAATTAGAATTTTATTTTTGTTTGGGCAGGATGGAGATGATGAGAATAAAATAGTACGAACATATAGTACTAGCAATTTGTCAAATAAGAGTGCAACTTCAATGATTGAAGAGGAAGAGTCCCATAGCACTATGTCCTTAGAGCTATCTCTCAGTTCAGATATCTCTCTTGACCTCACCCTTGGTTAAAATCCTTTTGTCTCTTCTATTTCCTCAAGGGAAAAAAAAAACTCTTTTAGTTAATCCTTATTAAGTATATGCTAATACAAGGAAGTAACCTTCTTGTTTCTGTTTAAACTAACCTACCTAGCTAGGTTAATTAGAACTTTGTAACTTAATCAGTTTTATAATCCACCTCAGACTGGCAAAGGTGCAAGTGATAGTTCATAATGTATAAGGGTTTAGTTTCAACTTTATAGAATATTGTTGAAATGTGTGTTAATCGTCTTATCTAAAAGTTTAAAAGGTTAGTCAGTGAGAGTAAGCTAATTTTATGTTTTTAATTATATATTTACGACACCTCTCCTTCATGTGTGGGCTTGAATATTAATGTTTTTATTCTCCAGTCAAGCATGTGAAAATTCTTTTTGATAATATATAGTAATGGTGAGACTTAGACTTAATTAGGGCCTACTTCCGTTATGATCTATACCATTTTAATTAAAGTGTGTGTGACTATTTCATCTAGAAATTTAAGTTACTAAATAGAGTATCAACTTCAAATTAAAAATGATAAGACCTTATTATAAATAAAGGAAAAAATTAATTATATTGAACCTTATAATTAAGTTGTGTAATTTGATGTGTGTTAAGACTTAGGTTGATCATGTAGTCGAGAAGGTGTTAATTAAAGTATGTCTATGGAAAGATGTAGTTGGCTTCTTCTTTTTTTTCTTCTCTCTAATACATGATTATGTTACACACAATATGTATGAGCTAGTGATATTTCTACCTTTCAAATTCTTTGTTATTGTACCAAATTTTAAACACCTATATAACTTGAGCTTGCAAATCCAAAAATTCTCACACTCAAAACATCATCCAATATCAACAACTCTTTTCTTCTACTAGTTAAAATGGCAACCACGATTCTCGTTGTTATTCTTATTATCACTAGTGTTCTTGCTTACCCTACAAACGCGAGGAGCCTAATTGCAACGAAGGTAAAAGCAAAAGCATCAGCTGATGAACAGAATGAATATTTCCAGCACCCTTTTTCGCCTTTTTTTGGCGGTTTTGGTGGTGCTAGAGGTGCAATTAGGCCTCCATTTGGTTTAGGAGCCGGCATTGGTGGATTTGGTGGTAGTATTGGAGGTGCTTTTGGAAGTGGCTTTGGTCCTTTCGCCGGAAATGGTGGAACAAGTAGTGCTGGAGCTGGAGTTGGAACTGGAACCGGAACTGGAACTGGAACTGGAACTGGATTTGGTTCTGGTATTAATGAAGGCTTTGGAGATAATGGTGGCAATAATCCTAATGATAAAATTGAAGGTGAACTTGATGCAGGTGACCTAGGTGAGGGAGGTGATGCAACAATTAAAAATGATATGCACCACCATTGAACTTAAACTCACAAATTATTAATAAAAGATCGCTAAACTATACCATCTAATAGGTATAAATTCGTTCTGAGAAAATATATTACATATGTTTCGTTTTTATGAACTAGAACTAAACAAATAATAGTAGTGACTTCAAATTACACCTAGGAGAATAATTTATGCTCTTTTCCCTCAGTATTTTATGTTATTCGAATGCTAGCTATAGCAAGAAATTTCGTAATTCTGTTCGATTAATGAAATTATGTGTTTTAATTTCCTGTTTGTTTGTTTTGTTTTTTTCCTCGTCCGTTTTGAATGAGATTGAGGTAAATAAATAAATTCTCTAGTTCTAAGATATATATGAACATCTTACATAACACAAGTGTCTCAAATCTCAATAGAAACTTGAGGAAATAGAAAGGAACCATTTCCAAAGGCTACAGGCTTTTGTTAAGGTGAGCACAATGAAAACATTGACCCTCTTCATGTTCCAAATGAGCTAACAAATGGGCCTTGCGTTCCCAAATGGGCTGATAACACATTTGAAAATGAGACCCAACGCCAATGGATGTAGTGCGGTAGAGATGAGGTTGTTTTTTCCTTAACTAAAGGTCTCAAATTTGAACTTTGAATATGAAAAAATCAATGATAGAGAGCGCTTTGAAAAAGTCCTTGGTAGAGAACGCTTCCTCCGAATGGAGATAATGCGGGTACCAAAAAAAACAAAAAGAGACACAATCCCCTCACATGTACTATCGTGGAAATGAGTCAAATTGGATCCTCCATTTTTATAATTTGAATAGAAAAAATATGACTTCACAAACATTTTTCTGTATTATATTTTTTTGACTTTTTATCTGAAAAATAATTTTTTTCTTGACAAATAACATAAAAAATTAAAATTAAATTTGTGAAGCGCTACAAATTCAATTAACCGATTTCAATGAAAGAATTTCTCTCATAAATCTCCCACAGTTCCAAAAACTCAAGGAAAATTAGCGCCTGACTTTAATAATATCAAGAATTTATTCACACGTAATTTGACCGATTTATACAAGAATGGTAGACAAGAAATAAAAACTAAAAAATAAATAAAGAGGGTACATATATTGGACTTTATGAATTTCAATGTTAATAAATATTGGCTAATTAAGATACAAAAAATTATTAAGCTATAATCACTATAAATAGTTTTTTAGATTGTACATACGGATAACTATTCCTATAACCTATACATAAGCAGGTCTTATCACGGAGATATTCTTTGATTAAAGTAATTTACTCCTAATGCACATCAAATTATCTATTTTTCCCCCAAGAAACAATGATTAAGAAAAACAAAATGGTCCATTTGTTTATTATTTGAACGCCGTTCTACAGACAAACATATCTGGACGTATCACGTACCCTTTTGTTATCAATTTAATAAACTTCTATACAGTAAAAAAAAAATGATGTAAGTATATATATAATCGTTCCTAATATTGGTTACTTAAAAAATAACACAGATCATCAGCTATAATATGTTATATTATACCAATAGATTAGCACTAAAATAAATTAAAATTCCACTGTTGATATCTAAAAATGAAATCCTTTGTTTTTTTTTCAATCGTGCATCATTCGGACACATATATAATGCAATTTATTATATATTTCCTAATGTATACTATAATTTTAAGCTAAGCACGGCTTAATTAAAGACAACTACATCAGACAGCTAGGATTGTTTTATTTCTGTTAATTTATAGTTTTATAATATGGTAATTAGACACTTGGAATATCCTATAATTACTTGGGAGAGAGCATGAAAATCATAAACCATATTTGGTTTGGGAAAGAACATCTAGAATATCCAACTAGGAAATATTTAAAAGCCATTGAAGAGGGCACTACATATATATATATTAAAAACTTAAAATTGAAGTTGAAGATATATCTATATATAGTGGGAGTAGTTTGTACAATTGTATTCTATTTAGAAGATTTAAGAAGAAGCTTGAATATTTGGTGCATGGAAAAAGACAAAAGTAGAGAATTCTCAAATCTTAAAATTAAATGTGAAAGAAAATGATGAACATGAAAATGGAATAATATTATGTTTACTTTCCCTACATTGCTTTATCGACGTATTCTATCTTTAGGAGTTCAGGATGAAAAAAGAAGATGCACAACATAGACACTCCATTTGGGATGTTTTTTTTTTGGTTATTTTTAACAAATCAATTATTTATACTTTATATTAAACTTATATTGTCCAACGTAAATAAGAAAATTCAAAAGAATTTGGGGTTCTAAATTCCAAAAGTAAAATGGAATATATTGATCACTAATCACGTATGAGTAAAAATTTAACGAATTTTACCTGACCAACTAATGGATGCATTCTTTCTCCTAACCATGATTATTAAGATATAAACATCATGAAACTATTTTCATAGTAATTACTAATTGATTTACTAATTACATATTGTAGCAAGCCATCTGTATAGGGTAAAACTCCAACTCAATAGTTTGTTGTACTCAATAAATAATGATTTGTGAAGATTGAAGACTAAACAGATATGACGTGATAAAAGTAAGATGAACTTAGACATATATATAAGTTTGTCAGGTGTCATCATCAGGGGCGAAGCTACAGCCCGTGAAGGGTGGTCAGCTGACCATCCTTCGTCGGAAAATTAGATCATATGTATAGGTAATATATTCCGTGTTATTTCGTTATATAAGTAAATGCACACACTGAAGCACAATAGAGGCTGATAGTCCAGCTGTAAGTGTGTCCAGTTTATAACTAGTTCTTTATTCAAGATCATTAAATACTTTTTTTAGAATGAAATCAACGTAAATTGCCTTTCTGTCTATCTTTACTTGTCTAGTTAATAAAGATAGTTATTCAATTTTATTTGTTTAATTTAAAAAATTAAGAGATATTTTAATATATTGTGTTTATTTTATTTCTATTATTAAATATTATTCACTTCTCCATATTTAAATAACTGATAATTAAACTGAATAATATAGTAAAATTATCCTTCTATTTATTATTTCTTAAGAGTGTCAAACAAACAAGTAAAAACGAATGAGGGAGTAGTAGTTAAAACTGTTTAACTTAATGTTAAATCTAGGTTCACCCACTCATTAGTAATAAAAAAAAAAAAATTGTACACCCATTAGCTAAATAAAATAAAATTTTACTCTTTAAATTTTGAACACCCTTAACAAAATTTCTGACTCCGCCACTAATCATCATACACGTTCTCATAAAGTTCGGGTTTGTGATTCTTGTTGATGTGGTTCCAGAGTATGTACGTAACTTCAGGAACATTCTGATGATAAGATAAGCTCAAGAATGTAATCATTCTCGAATAATCCTAGGATTTAATTCTAAATGTATCTTTATCCCTCATTTAGAGAGGATCGCAATTTTATTATTCATAATATATTACTCTTCAAGTTCTGTCACAAACAAATCTCAAGCTTTCAAATATTATTATATCAAGAAGTCACTAATAATTGCAATAAAGTGTTCAACGCAAAGAATAAAAAGCTTCATAAAAATTAGGAGAATTTTAAGGAGATAATTAATACTTCCTCCATGTCTTTATCTGGATTCCAAAAGACGCAATATTACAAGCTATTCTTTGAAGTGGTATGCTATGAACGAACTTTGATGCGTTTGATCTATATAACTTAAATCTTTTGATTGTAATTGGATGCTGAAGTATAATGTCTAGTTGGATGAAAATAGTCACAAATGTATACACTCATTGACCAGAAGTTAAATTAGAAGTGGAAACTTTATATAAAGTGGTCCTTGGAAATTTGGACAAATATAAGTAAACGAAAGGAATGTTGACTTTCTGATAATGTTTGGACCATGAGTGACAATATGGGTGCCATTATATATCAGCTCCATTTTTGTTCCATGCCACATGTACACTACAAGTATCAAATGGAATGCCACTATACCTATAATATTACCAAACTATTCCTTCCTACTTCTATCTTTATTCATATCGTTTGCCAATTATTAATTTCCAATCATAAATCCTACACTCACATGGGCTGCACAAACAAACAATCTCTCAAAATTGGAAAAAAAAATAATCTTTAATCAGATATCAAATTATTCAAACTTTGGAAATTAAAAAAAATTCTTGATAAAAAACGCTTTTCCTTTTAATGGGTCTTACGCCTGGAGAATCTGTATTAGTCTAGTCCTAAAATTAGTATCTTACATAAAAATATAAAGAAATTCCTCTACTTGCTCTTTACTCTTTTTCTATGCCAATAGAAATACAATCTTTCTAACTCCATAATATTTATTTTGGTATATTAACAGAAAATGGTATGTAGAGCTATAAATAAAACAGAATGACACCTGGAAATCATAATCAAAACGAATTCAAAATCTTTGTTAAGAATTACCTTAATTTAGTGAAGATATAGGCACCAACTCCACTATTTCATTGTCCATTATCATAATGTACGACATTAACATGTGTAAGCCTTAGGTTTAATCACATGTAGTCCTATTGTCTTTACTATGTTTAAAAATTCCATTAATATCTAATTGGTTCGCAACTTTTGAGATTTCTCGTCATTAGAAATAATTGGAATTAGACCGAACCATGATCCTTTGGTTAGGGGAATATCTAGTTCAGACAACTCACATTCCATACTAGTTTGGTATAGGGTAATAAATGTTTTTCTAGTATTATTATTAGATATGTAATAACGCTTGTCGAGCCGATCAAGCTATCTTTTCACCTGAACTCAATAATTTTTATCAAACTTTAAAAATAATTTTGTTTCAATTTGTTTCTCCTAATTTCTTTGTAGTTTCGTTTTAAAAGAATGTCTTTTTTTGGCCGCTCTTTGATTCTAATTTTCCATGTAATATATTTAAGAACATAAAAAATAAAAAATATTTTGATATATTCTACGTATCTTTAATTTAAGACCGGCCACAAAATTCATTTAAAAAATAAATTACTTTCTTAGAGTATATTATTAAAAAGCTCACTAAATATTTGACTGTGAAACTAATTATATTATTTAAAATTGCTTTAGAAACACGTAACTTCCCATTGTGGATCCGCCTCGAATACTAATAATATTTTGTACCAACTAAATATCGATAATTTTAAGTTCCTGGTTATAATTTAGTAGCCTGTCAATTCATTGTTGACCTGTTTTCTTTTTAAAATTTCAAGACATGCATCTTTCAACTTACCATAATTTGAGATATGTTCAAAATTCAAATGATTGCATGAATAATATGGCTATAAATAGAGGAGTCATTTGCACAAAGAAGAAACCAAGAAGTGGAAGCTCAAAAGTTGGTCACTAGACTCGCTACTTATCAGTACTGAGCTTACACTAATTGTTATTTGAAGAGTCATGACTATTTCTAGTCGTTCTTTGTGTGTGGCTCTTCTTGTACTATGCATTGTTATGGCATGTATGGAGGAGGGACGCGGCGAGGATGGAGATGATTATTGTAACTATGGTGGATGGCGTGGCTGCAAGAGTTTTTATAATCGTGTTGGAGGAGGAGGAGGAGGTGGTGGGGGGGGTGGTGGAGGAAGTGGTTATGGAGGTTCGGGACATGGAGAGGGTCATGGTGCAGGGGCAGGTGTGGGTGTGGGGGGTAGTGGAGGTGGAGGAGGCCATGGTGGTGGTGGTTGGGATGGAGCTAGCGGTTCTGGTCATGGTGAAGGATTCGGAGCTGGAGTTGGAGTTGGTACAGAAGGTGGTGGAGGTGGTGGAGGTGGTGGAGGGTCTGGTGGGGGAGGTGGTCATGGTAGTGGTTTTGGAGCAGGTGTAGGTTTTGGAACTTTTGGTGGACGTAAAGGTGGTGGTGGTTTTGCAGGGGGAGATGGAGGAGGTGGTGGCGGTGGCGGTGGTGAGGGTGGTTCTGCCGGAGGATCAGGTCATGGTAGCGGCTTTGGTGCTGGAGTTGGTGGGGCAGGTGGAGGTGGTGGAGGAGGTGGCGGTGGTGGAACCAACGGTGGATATGGTCATGGAAGTGGTTTCGGGATGGGTGTAGGTTTCGGTGGAAATGGTGGTGGTGGTGGTGGAGGTGGAGGGGGAGGTGGGGGCAGCAATGGTGCTGGTGGAGGTTCTGGCCATGGTAGTGGTTCTGGAGCAGGTGGTGGCGCTGCTGGTGGTGGTGGTGGTGGTGGAGGAGGAGGTAGAAATACTAATGATGAGAATGGTGGTGGTTCTGGTTATGGTGAAGGAGAAGGCAGTGGATATGGTGGCAATTATAGTAATGATAATGGTGGCATTGGAATGGGATTTGGTATGGGTATGGGATTTGGCTTTGGCATAGGAACAGGTACAGTAAGTGGAAATTCTAGTCCAAATGATGAAGCTAGCAAGAATGGTGACAAACAACCCTAAAGTCTCTCACTGCCAACTTTGCTCAAAAGCTAAATTGTCAATCAATCATTTGCCTTGCAAATTGTATTTGTTTTTTATTTCCTGCTCTAGTATTATTAAAGACAATAATTCGGATAAGGTCACTGAAAAAGAGATATTCATGAGTGACAATTACAACTGTATTCTACAATGCCACAATGAGCAAAAGTTATTTGTATTCTTTCTTTGCATATTCATTTCAATTAAAGGAACTTTTACCATTTTTCTTCTTTTGTTTTTCCTATTTTGGTTGTATGATTGAACCAAAGTAGTTAGGGACTACTTGATTTAATTTTTTATGACAGGTGATTTCAAGGAGTTTTGCCCTGTTGAATAGCCTATTGATCAACATCAGAATTCAGATATATGGTTTTTGATCTTATATATATAGCAATATGATCAGCAAAAGTTCACAGTGAGCAGTGTTCAAAGCAGCACAGACTAGATTCACTCAATATATCCTTTTTATATTCTTTGCTCTCTGAAGATTTAGTGGAAGTTTGCATGTCGAACATACATTGATGTAGCAGAATATAATGTTAACAGAGAATGGACAAAGGAAAGAAATGTGTACATATCTTGTTGAACTATGTTTCATATTTGTGAAGTCCAAATTCTGGATCTACTGCTTCATCCTCTAGGCCATTGTGGACTCACAACCTAAAAAAGATTTAAGGAAAAAACATACTCGGTGAGTAAGAAAGAACATGTTACGAACAAAAATCCAACACCAAGTTTTGTTTTTTTGGCCTACTGAAAACCATAAATTTTGAAACCAAAAGTTCCTTGTATGTAGTAAAAATTATCTATAGTTTCTTTGTTAACATACCTTCTACGAACATCTTATAGAAGGATATATCCAGGAATAATCACCATCTGTAGATTAGTAGTCCAACAGTTGAGATATCATTTACATCCTCATTAGACTTCCTCTGATGTTGAAGGAATTAGTTTCTTATGCTAATACTAATTGTCATTATTATAACTAGTATTTTTTTAACAACCGTGGTATCCAGATCAGCTTCCGTGCACTTTGACTAATTCTACATGGTAATTGCTACCTCTCAACAACACAAGTACCGGATAACTCTATCCACCAAGGATGGATGCATAATTATCTTTATGTTAATAAGTAAAGTAATTATCAAATCATAAAACAAGAGATGATCTTTATAGTGTCCTGGTTTAGTTTTGCTTTGAGGCAAAAACCAGATTTGAACCATGAACACAGTTGTGTCATGCTTTAGAGTTTAAACATAGTGAATTTTTAGTTGAGATCTGATTCTATCTACATTTGTGTATGCATGCCTAACCACTGAGACTTATCAGACCAGAAAATCGAATTATGAACCTGGCATTGAATATTTCTGTTAATGTTGTTCTGGAAAGAGTATTAGAAGTAGAAAGCTGTCTATTGAACTCACCTCTAGAGTGGTAAAAATTAATCTCATCCGGCTAGCAACAACTGATGGCTCTTCAGCATGACCAGCAACTGCCATCTGCTCTAGTTGGAGAGTCTTCACTGGTAGCCTTCAGGAGCAGAGCAGAGCAGAGAATGTTGATACACAATTAACTACACTCAATACTAAAAAATGAACTTCCAATAAATTCTCGAAAGAAAAACGTTGATGACAGGTTTTCCTCTTAACGACAAAATATCTAATTTAGGATGGTATGCCCTCCGGCAACCTTACCATGCCATTCCTCTCACAAAGTATGCATTTGCTATGATTGCACAGAAGCCCTTCCACTGGACTATCATTTCATCAGAAACTGGGGATGTGGATGACCATCGAACTATAGTTGGTTGAGGTGTACATAGGATGGTGATGAATATAATGCTCAACCACATAATACACTCATCAACCTGCACCATAACCAGATGTCGTCATTAAATAGCTGTCATCACAGATCTTTAGTTGCCATGGTGGTTCTCATGATTATAGCAAAACTTGCATCGGATACATGTAATCAACTGGTTTATAGATCTTATATCCTTTTTAAAATGAGGAAACTCGTACATCTGGAGAAAATTTTTAACACCTATCTAACCATTCTGGCAACAGATCATTATGCAGTAGCATGGACAAAATTTAACAATTTATTAGCACCCTAGTTCTTTTCCAGACACCTTTTCTTATCCCAAAATTAAGGAGGAATCCCTGAAGACTCCGCTAATGTTTTCAGAATGAAAGTCGATATCAAGAGTTCCTAAAGAAACTTCTTGACACAACAAATATTGCTTCTAATCAAAATCCTCAACTCCTGATAAACTAGTCTATCTGAAACCAAACAGCAGCAGAACATTTTATTTCAACGTATGCTAGTGTTACACTGTTACTACTTTAAGAAAAGAGGCAGTCTAGCAAGAATCTTTGAGATACTCCACCTTGGTGCCAGTCAGTGGGAAGAAAGTCAATGATTTGGCAACTTAATGGAAAACAAATGGCGAAAAATCTTCATTCAACTTCCTCAGTATTATATAATGGACTATGTACATACTGTATAATCCTAGATACAGAAACAGTAGCATCCACAGGGTTCCACAAAGCTGCCAATCATATTCAATTATTTTGTATCCATACATATCCCTGATTGTGCAATGCGAAAGTAACTCACCTCCACAGATAAAATCTTGGATTTCAGGCTGGTACTTCCTCCATATGTTTCCATGGCTTCAATTTCAACACCTGATTCCTTCAAAGAAAACAGTTCTTTCCTCAATCCTTCATCAGTACATCCCAAAGCATATGCATTCACACCAGCACTGATGAACTCCTGAAAGATCAGAATCATAACAATGCACAAAGAGAGCAACAAACAGAAGTTACAGAGGAAGGAAGAATAACTGAGAATACTTTTAAGTTGTCACCTCCTCCGCGCTCAAGAAAATTCTTGTATCGCCTGAACAGACTGATGGCTATATTTCGGGAGGAGCGATACTCATTTTCAGGTGAAGTAGTATCTTGTGACCGGCACTGAAGAAACCATGAAACAAGAGCTATATAAGGATATGTTAAATGTCAAGAGAGATAAAATGTTCTAATCAGCGCTTACCAGCAATCTATATGAAGCGGATTGCTGAGAGAGTTTATAAGTTTTCAGTTGACTAGGACAATTCCAAGAAAAAGAACAACTGCTGACTCCTTTAGCAGGAGAACTCACAAGGGTAGCAGAACTAAGATTACTAATCGAAGGATTGACATTTTTACTCTTGCAAGGAATGACTTCATGCAGCACACTAGTATCCAGAAATGACTGACAGCTGTTAATGGCTTGTGGATTTTGAAGCCCTAACATTGTTGAACCATGATACACTCACCTTGAAGCAACAACAAAAGATAAAAGAAGAAAATTCAGAATAGTTTAGTGTTGCAAAGGATGACTATCTAGTTTCTAAGATCTTTAAAAACCACTCTATGTTTCCTTGAGTAAGTTAAACAGGGAAACCAAAACGAATTCAAATGTTATCCCTTTCGTGACTTCAATTAATCTGTTTCTTCTCGACAATACAACATTAAATGACTTGACTTTCAGTCACATATTTCTCCCAAATCAAAACCTTAACACTATTGATTAGTAACTAAAAATGCACAATCTATGCAAATTGACACAATGAACTAGTTCATTTACATTATGATCATATCTATTATCTGCTTTCAGCTTTGATGGATAATCCAACAAGAAGGGTTCTGTCTACTCGTCTACAACTTTACACACAACAACAGAAAGGTACCAGCATGAACTACTACACCAACTACACTTTAAGCTTAAACAAAGTTGGCATCCGCGGATTCTCGCAATTCATTCTAACACTGAAAAATTGTTAGTCCAAGAATGAAGTTGCGGGTTATGTGAAAACTTATGAAGTAATAGCAAATTTAAGATATTGATTGATTAATACAAACTAAAAAGACCACACCAACAAAGAACTTGAAGGGGAAGATGAGACACAGTTCACAAGCTAGATTTTCAAAATTAAGATTCAATCAATTCCAATTTTCAAATATCATTTTTCACTTTGGAAACAAAAACTACTTTTTTTTCAAATTTCAAATTTCAAATTTCAATTTTTTTAGAAAAGAATAAACCTTTCACAGTTCTGAAAGCTTAAACTAACCTTATCAGCGATTTCATCCGCACAGGAAGAGATAGGTAACGAGGAAGATGAGAATTCAGTTTTAGAACAACTGAAATGGAAAAAAAAAGATGCACAAACGGATTTTGTGAAGATATAAGCTGTTGGGACCACGAATTTCATGAATGGTTCTAAGTTTTCTTCATCTGAATTCCTTTTATTTTCCACCAGAAATTCCAATTGCTTCTTAGTGGCTGCTGATTTTTTTTACGTTGACCTTTCTTTGTCGCTACACCTGATTTTCATTTTGTTTCTTTTTTGCTAGGTAAATTTAATTTCCAAAACACTAATTCGTTACCTATAGACCAATTAATTAGAAATACTAAAATTAGAAATACAGACCAATTTGAGAAAGTGTGACTATGACTATGAGATTGTTCCAGTCCAAAATTTCTGCATGAATTTGTCAGCCTGAAATCATAGATATTTGAGGGGGCAAAACGAATCCAGAGCCAAAAGGGTAACAAAAAATTTCGAAAATTTCAAAAGGACAACAAAATTTTTTATCAAATTTAAACGTTGTTTAAATTAGGCTTCCCGTCCAAATTCTTGTATAAGTTTATCTCTAACTCAAGAATTTCATGTCAATTAAAACACTTCTTATAATAGATTTATCTCTTATAATAGATTTATCTCTAAGTTTTTGTTTCATAAAAAGAAAACTGATTTATAATGACCTAATAAAAGAATATTTATCATATCGTCAGCGTATAAAACTTAAAACTCATTTATAAATATCTCTCGCAATCTTCCTTCAATAATTTTATTTTTTTTCAAATAATCAACATAATAATAATGTTAATGGATTCTTCTTTAAACACAACGGAACAATATGGAACAATAATTGTGGCCTAATTGCCATGTGGTCAAGATTTTCTTAGTAATATATCATATCTAAATATTTCTTTATTAAAATTTTGAATAGTTATTCATTACAATGAATATGTAGACATGACATTTCAAATTAATACATTTGGGAATGTTGATAATCTGAGAGATTATCTCACGGGCTGTCAAATTAATCGTTTTAAAAATCAATTTTCTAAAAGATATTGTTGAGTTAGGTTAAACATGATGTTTTGATAATTAACAAACATTATATAAGAATTAGTCTCTAATAGTATACTTTTAAAAATAATAATAATAATATTAATAAATAGAGCCTTATGCAATGTAAATCTAAATTAGTCGAGCTTCAATTTACTCTATAAATTGAAATAATTAATACTTAGTTCAAAATCCAAATTTATTTTAAACAAACTCAAATTTAAATTATAAATTCCAAATAACATTAAGGTTACTAATTTGACAAAATAACAATACATTTGACAAACTCCTTCTTATAATGACAAAATAACAATACATCATTGCGTAAGGCGCCGATTTTTTTTTTTTTAAACAAGGCGTAAGGCGCTGAAACCAATGCGTCTTGTAAGGCGCATGTCAGCCTAGCCTTACAAGGCTCAAGGCTGCTGCGCCTTGCAAGGCGCATTGGTTTGTGCGGGCGGGAAACCTAATTTAGACAGCATCTAAATTTGTTGCCCTTTTGGTTTGATAAAAAAATTTGTTGCCTTTTTGGAATTTTTGAAAAATTTTGTTGCCCTTTTGGCTCCGGACTCTTGGCAAAAACCCCCACCACATACTTCCCAAAACCAACGAGCACCTTCTCAAGAAAGACACTAATTCGAAGGTGAGTTATAGGGATATTAAATATCGTGCCTAATTAATACTATATTATATATTTGTTAGTTAATTAGAAGGTAAATTATTCATATACTCCCCCTATCTCTAATTACTTGTTCACTTTTGAATTGACACACCTATTAAGAAAATAATTAATGATATAGTGAGTTTACCATTTTACCCCTATTAATTATGAAGAAGTTCAACATTTTTCAAAGTAATTAATTGAGGGTATAATAGGTAAAAAATTATTCTTTCTTGATTTGTCAAATGGACAAGTAATTAGGGACAACTAAAAAAGGAAAAATGAACAAGTAATTAGGGACAGAGGGAGTATTAAATTAATATGGTGTTTGATTTGCAATTTCAAAATTCGTATAACTAAAACATATATAAGTTATTAAGCAATGTATTTTATGCATGATAGAAGACGAAATAACTAATACTATAGAAATAACTAAGCCCTACATAACTAAAACTACATGAAAGTAATGCATAAATTTACTCATAATTAATATTTGCATTACTCATATTTGTGTAAGTCTAACCAATAATACTTTAACTTCAAGAGTGTTTATATCAAATCATATCATACATTTATTGATTTGATATAAATGCGAATAACTTTTTACTCAAATGGATATATCATTAAAATTTAGCTCAAAAAGAAGTTACTAAAAAATAAAATACACACTAAAAATCAACTTCAAAAACTCATGAATCTTCGATACAACATGATACAAACACATGAACATCATCGCTCTCCACTAAAGACCAGAGAGAAACTAAATATGGCTCCCTCCCCAGATAACATGGTGTGAGGGGGAGGATAATTTATTTGAACATTAACAAACCATCCTCAATTATTCTGCACACTAACAAGATGGCTTAAAAACTAAGCAATACATATGTAATTGGAAGGACAGCTTCCTTAATGTTCAAACTTGGCAGCCGCGTTCTGGGAGAGATTCTTACGGTTAGCTGCAAAAGTCTCAGCTACTAATATGGGAAATGCAATTGTTGCATCACAATGCACCTGCATTGAATAAATCGAAAACAGTACAAGAAATTAGAATCTCACATCCTTTGAAGCCTATAATAGTCTGATACATATATTAGAGGTTATAAGTAGTTAACCTTTGCACTCTTGGCACCAACACGTATCTTTCCCCATGATACAGCTTCATCAGGACGAGCACCAGAGTCACTACCATCATACTCTTGTGCAGTGTTAATTAAGACAGCAAAATCTGCACCATTGCAAATATGGTGCTTAGGCAGCCCTCCACCAAGGATAATCATTCCCGTCTTCCTCAAACCAGCATGGACAGCCCTGACATCTGGTGTTATAACTTAATTCTTTTGTCAAACAAATTCATGATGAGAGAATTAAAAGAATCACTTGATCGATCGATAAGATAGTGATACCTCCAACAATGTCTAAGACTAGACCAGGATTACGATCTTGATCTCCCTTTTGGAAAGAATGAAAGTATAGCATGTCACCTATTGATCCATCCGTCAAGCTAGGACAGAAGACAGGATAATCCCGTTCTGAGAATGATAACTACACATTAATTAGTTTATAAACACAAAGAAAATGATTTTCTGGAAATAAATTAAATAAGCACTTAACCTTTCTTTTTAGAAATGTAAGTACCTTGTAAGCCCAATACAAGTATGAGGTTTCATCATTAATTTCTTTACCAAGGCGAGCAATGACTTTAGATGGTGTCCATAGAACCTTCTGTAACACAAAAAGAAGCTAAAAAGGTCAAATCATCACAAACACAAACGCAAGAGTAGATAGGTACCTACCTCATTACTCTGCTCCTCATACATTTGGTCAAAAATTGGCATGATCCAATCCTCAAATTTGCAGTAGTTGTCATTTGGAACCAATAAATTACCAATACGGTTCAATGCTTTGGATCGTAGAACAGCTCCAGGTAAAGCAAAGTCCCCCTTGTAGGTTGGTGCAAGGCAAGGCATTTTATGAGATCCTCTTCAATACTACCAGCTGTAGTAACCAAAACATCAACCTGCAGGGAGCGAGGGAAGACGACGTGAACGACACAGTAGAGACCTAAACGAGTGAAACTGTTGGTTAAATGATACTAACCATACGGTGCTGAACAAGGTAACGGATGGTCTCTCTAACACCAGAAGAAACAAGGTTTGAAGTGAACCCCAAAAATATTTTGCACTCTTTCTTTCTTTTTCGGTGCAATCCTCTGTGGGCACCTCATGGGAAAGCCTCCAATTAAGCTTCAAACTCCACAAACAAAAACACAAATTTCATAATTGTAAAACTAATTCAAAAAACAACTGTATCAAAGAAGGTTATCCTCATTCAAGTAGAAAGAAATCGAAAAAGTTTGTATTGCCTTCGCACATTATTTATCTTTTTCTTTAGCTCCTTTAAAATTGTACTCTCTTTTCTTTTTTTTCTCAGTAAATTTTGAATCAATAGTCAAAAAAGAGTTTGAACAAGTGAGTTACAATTTCTTATTTATATTTTTGCACAACATTGAAGACTACAATTTTAAAAAATTGTTGTTTACTTTGCATCTCTAAGTACATTTTTTATTCTGAAAATTTTATTTTTAATTTTTTAAAGTTTTGTACTACACATAACAATTTATTTTTTATATACATTGTCTTATCGTTTGGTAGAGTGTATTAAGAAAAATAATGTATGCATTAGCCTTCTGTATTACAAGTACCTTGTTTGGTACTTTTTTTCTACCTATGTATATTAAGGTGTGTATTGCTAATACCATGGATTTCTAGGTATTAGCAATCCAATGATTTTAATGCATGCATTAACTCAATTAAAGACCCAATTGCCCTTCAATACTTTTTTTTTTATATCTTTTCCACCATAATAGTGAAGGGTATCTTTGTAAATAACTTTTTTAATGTATCAAACCAAACAATGCAAAAAATAATCTATGTATAACTAATGCAAGCATATTGCTAACGCAATCATTACTAATACATTCTATTTAGCATTATTTTTATACCGTCAATTGTTATTAATTGACACAATATATACCTGCAAAAAGCAGGTCCACTTGACTAGCAATTTTTTTTAAAAAAATATTCAAAGAAAATAATAAGACTATTAATTTACATTTATTAGAAAATAAATAAATACACATGAAGTTCGTTAAATTTTAGGCCTTAATTAAAATTGATATTTTCTCTACTAAACACTTTTTTCCATTATGACTTATGACACAATATATGTTGAATAGAAGTGAATCAAACCATTTGATTAACAATGTCGATGGCGTCACCGAGATTAGAAGCTTGGAAACCATGGATTTGATAAGTTCAGCATATAACGCCTTTATTGAAGTCGTAGCCCACTATTTTAGTGCAAGAACCTTCTAGATCTTCCGAAGATTCTTTCAGAACTGCCGATCTTACCGACTCCATCATCTTGTCTTTCATTGCTGCCACAAATAATATTCAGAAAAAAATTGAGGTTGAAGTTTCTATTCACGTGCTATAAATAGAAATGGAATTAGTAATGGATTGTTTGGTAGAGTATATTAGCAAAAATAAAAATAAAATATCGAATACATATTTAAATTATCATTTTTTTTAGTTTTATATCAAAATAATTGAGAGTGTGTATTTCATATTTAAACTATCACTCATTAGTTTGAGAAATATATCTCTCCTTTTATTACATTCTCTTTTATTTTTTAAAAATTGTCATATGATACTCTACGCAAACAAACTTCTAACTTGATAAAAATGAAATAAACGATTAGTATTAATTAAAAATTAAAGTATCACTATCCAAAAAAATAATACTATTTTTAAAAAAATCTAATTTAAATTTAATTTTTTTAAATTTCTTTTATTAAAGTTCTTTTTAAAAAAAAAACTAACTTCATCCCAACCTCATTCCAAAAAAAATCAGATATTTTTTTTATGTTTTTTTTAAAAAAATTCCTATCACATCTCATCTAACTATCCGCTTCTAAATTTTTTCTATTTTGTGTTAGATATAAACATATGTTTTAGAAAAATATTTTCTACTTGTCGTACATTTTAAAAAAAAAAAACTCATTTCAATTATATTTTTCCTAAAAACATATGCATACATCTAACCGGTAAAAAGAAGCAGAAGGTTAGATAGGGTGGTCTGGTAGGGTACAAACTTACTTTTCTTTTTCAAAAAAATAATAATAGTAATATTTAAGAAAAAATAAAATTGAGAAGGAATGTATGGTTTAGAGGGGATAAGTGGCATTGAAGTAAGATTTTTTTTATAAGAGATCATTTATAAATAAAAAAAATGGAGGGGGAGGAGTGATTGTTGTGGTACCTGGAAATGGTGAAGTGGGATTAAAAAAAAAGAAAAATTATCTAATTAGACATACTTTACTACCGTATATACTTAATTTATCTTTAGTTTAAACATAATACCATTTTTAATATTCATGCCATATATTTTAAAATTATTTAATCATATACACAAAGCTCTTAAATATAGTATTAAATAATTATCTTAAAATTTAAAGTCCTTAATTATGGTAAACTATCAATTCAAAAAATTTCCTCTCACCTCTGCCACATATATTTTCTCTCCCCCCACCCCCCACCCCCAACGTCCTCCACCACCAAATCTGTAAAAACTATATACGAAATACACTAAATTTGGAGGATGGAGTACAACCAACTATGGAAGATAACCCTGCCAAAATATTATTATTAGATATAGCGAAAGTTAACATCAGATACAGCTTGTCCTCCACTATCAATCTTCCTCCCTTCTCTCCACCACCATTACATGTATTCTTCCTTTTTCTTCACTCACGTCCTCCACCATTATTACTGGTCCTCCATTGTTGCTAGAATGAATACACCCACAAATGCACAATTCGAGCAACAAGATGATTCAAACAAAACTGTAAACACTTTATAAATCATTCAATTGTGTTTTTTTCTTCAATTGTAGACGGCTAAAATGTGATTGTGGGGTATCTGTAAATTATTCATCTATCATTTAAGCAATAGATCTTGTATATGAGCTTTTGTATATAATTTTCGAGATGTATTTGATGTTTAATTTCGATGTATCTCAGTTTTGTTATGTATCTTACTGAATAGAATTTATGTATCCATATTTTGTTATATTTTTTATACATGAACTCATTCTCTGCTGACTTAGTTATAATCGTTGAGGTTGCGAGATACATGCTTAAATATATAAGATACAACTTATATACTTAGCACTATCCTGAATTCTCTATACACAGATGCTCACAACGATTTCGAGATACATTCCTAACAAATTATACATGCTACACAAATCATTACTCTTTAACATCCGATCATTAATTTTAACAATAAAGTATACATTATTTGTCCGAGATACACATTATAAAACGATGACACTTTTTTTCCATGTATCTGTAATACATTACTATTTGAGATACATGCCTAACAAAATATACATTATTTGTTCTAGATACACACTATAAAATTATGATCGTTACATTTAAGAATGATGTATACATTATTTGTTCTAGATACACACTATAAAATTATGACACATTTTTTTTCATGTATCCGTAGTACATTATTATTTGAGATATATGCTTAACAAAATATACATGCTACAGAATTCATTACTCTTAAAAATTAGATCGCAACTTTTAAGAATGACGTCTACATTATTTGTCCGAGATACAAACTATAAAATTAAGATACACAATAAAAACACATTTAACCTTACGTCTAATTTCATTAATATTATGACACATTTTTATCGTATTTCTAAAATTCACGAAAAAGATATTCATTATGTATTTAGGATACATCCAACAAAATAACATCGTCTAGATCGTTATAGGTTGCATTGTCTCTCAAAAGTATTCCATCAATTCTATAATTTTCGTATTCATTTTAGTGATCCATGCATCCGAATGTCTCAATAATATTGTGATATTCGTCATTTTAAAAAAAAAAAAAACTTTGAAAATTGAAGATTCAAAGGAAGAAATTGATGAAGAAGATGAAGTTTATAATTTTAGAATTACTAATCTTTATGATTTAGATTTTTTATTAAAATTGGTAACACTTGATATGGATCCACTAAATCCGTTTTGTTTGTTAATTTTCCATCATTTACTCCTTTAATCAAGGAATTAAGTTACAACATTAAATTCAAATCAATTATCATGTATCTCGTCCTTTTAAGTCTGATGTATCTGATAGTCGAAAATGGTATAGAAAGTAATATTGAAAACTATCTAGATTTCTAGTAATTAAGATCTAAAATTGTGGAATTTACGTAGTTTACCAAAAAAAAAAAACGAATTTTCTCTTATGCGTAGGATGCTGATTGGATTAGAAGGATTTGCCTTTAATACAGAGGATAATGTTTCGACTAAAGGCACCCTTACATTTTTGCACGTTTCTAATTAGTCTCTTTTTCTTCTCCCCTCGTTTCCTCTATGGATTAGAAAGGGATAGTTGAATAGTGTCAAATATCTATCCATCATTTACATGTGGATTGAAAGATTCCACAAGATCATCTAAAATGAATTATAAAAAAGACAATATTAAAAATTTACTCCTTCCGTTTAAAAAAAAATGACTTTATTTGACTTGACATATAATTTAAGAAAAAAAAAAGAATTTTCAAACTTGTAGTTTTAAATTAAAGTTAATGTCAATGTAGCAAAATACATTTTAATCTTGTGGTCTTAAACATGTCACGTAAAAATCTAAAATTAAAATGTTATAAAAAAGAAATGAATCATGCTTTTTTAAACAGATTGAAAAGAAAAGTAAGTCGTTCTTTTTTAAATAAAAACTATACAATATAAGAAAACTTAAAAGGTACAAAAAAGATGTTGCAACTTGCAGCATCGTTTTTTTTAAAAAATAATATAATTTTAAAATGAAGCTAAAAAGATTTATCAAATTGTATCGATATAATATAACTTTTTAAAATAAACCGACCGATCCATATCATTAATATTATGAGTTAAGAGTTAAAATTACATGTCCCTCTTAATTGATTGCATGAAAAAAGTTAAAATATGCAAATATAAAATTACTTGTGCTTTTAAATTATACTTAAACATTTTAAATAATGCACTTTATTAAAAAATAATGAAAACAAAGTTTTTATATAGTAACTACTTAAATTTTAAAACGATGTTTCTATGCCTTTTTTTTTCTTAATATGGAGATTTGTTTTTCTTTTTTAACTTTTAAGTTTATTATAGTGTTCTCTAGTTAGGTATCCTAATTAAGTATAATATAGATTTTTAATATTATTTTTTTTATGATTTGTTTTTAAAATAATTTTGGGACCCTTAAGTTTACATGTGTAATTAATAAAGTGCACTATATAAGTAATGTTAATTATGCGATTCATAAAGTTAAATTTCTTGAAATAATACAATTTTAATGAGTTTCTATTTTCTAAAATTTACTCATAATTAATAACATCGATGAAAATATTATGTATGCATATGTTTTTTGTAAAAACATTTGTCAAATAAGTCTCCCTCACTACTTAAGGTAAAATCTGTTTCTAAATTGCAATTTTCGATTGTAATCTTTTGAACTATTGTTTATCCAAGAGTATAAATGATCAAGCTGCGGTAGTAATACGTTGTGAGACACAAATACAATATTGTGTGAATTTTTATTCTAAATTACTGATGTAAATGCTTTTCGTAGTTTTTATAATCCTTTTATATACTCTTTATCGATTTAAGGAGATTAAAATTAAAATAATTAAAATGCTATACGACAATTATATATTCACATCTTATCTAGTTCATTCGACTGAAGTAACTTCCTTGTGGTCTCATATAAAGTTTTTTTTTTCTTCTTAAATCGTATAATTTTTACATTGCTTTGTGACATTAGAAATAAGACATAATGACATCCAATTGAACAAACATACTCTTAAATAACTCAAGGCAATCAACAGAGAACATACATACGAGAAACTTCGATGAGAGGTGAAATGTATTGTATAAAATTAGTTAAAGTATGTGCATCGCGATATATATATATATATATTCCAATGTACGTTCTCTGTAAAATGATGGAGATGCTAAGTGCTAAAAAGAAGTGAATTATCAAAGTTAAATAATGCATCATTAGTTCGTAAACTAATTTTTAAGCAAGTATAAATGGCGATAAAAGAGAAATGATATATACTATTAATTAGGATATAAGTATAAATGAGGTCCTTCATTAACCTCATGTAATTTTAGAATATCCTAAAATGTAAAAAAAATAAAAAATCATTTTTGTAATAAATAAAAAAGTACTTTAATTTATGAGAACCTACATATGCTATATTTAAAAAATATTTATCATCTATAGTATTAATATTCTTTTTCACCGAAAACTTTTAATATATTTATAATATAGTTTTAATACATATCATAGCGAACGATTTCTAAAACACATTTAATACAAGTTTTATTCATTGATATTTCATACATCACTGATCACACATTTTAATATACTTATAATTTGTAGAGGAATCAGAAATTTCAAGAAGAGTATCCAAAAATTGCATAACAAAGTTCTTTTTAAAAGAGGGGCAATCACTAGCTCATTCAAGGCATCTAAAACCCATTTAAAGCATCTAAAACCACTAGGCTACAACAATCTGTTGTGTCAAGAGGGTCAAAAATATGTTATTTAATCATTTCGTATCATTTTACTTGTATATACAATATTTTTTTTCCAACAAAGAGTGTCCAATCATGCACGTGGCTCCGCCCCTGCTTATAATAAATTGTGTCAATTTCTTCCCAAACAAACATAATACTTTTTAAAACACTTATACTACATCTATATTGTATGCATAATTCACTTTTAATACATAACAGATTTATCATAGTATTGTTATGTATTGCTATAGATTTAATAAATAAAAAGTATCATTACTCAGTAATCATTTATTAAAAAATGCTCCCTCCGTTCATTTTTACTTGTCACTTATTTGTAAAATAAATTTTCATTTTTATTTTTCACTTTTGACATATCAATAAAAAATAATTTTTTCCATGTTTTTACATCAACATTATATACTTATTTTCCAAATCATTTTCCAAGTCATCATTTAATAGGGGATGGTTTGGTAAAATACATATATCAATAATTATTTTCTTAATAGATGTGTCAAGTCAAATTGTGACAAGTAAAAGTAAACGGATGGAGTACTTAACAAGTAATTTTTCGTACATATCATACATAGACAATCGATATTTTAAATGTAGTCGAGGGCTCGGAGCATTAAGTAGTTATCATAAGGGGTGTTCGTGGTTTAGTTTGAATCAATTATTGGTTAAAATGAAAACCAAATCAATTTATTCGGTTTATAGATTTCTAAAACCAAATCAAACCACACGAAAAAAATAATCGTTGGTTTCGTTATTGTCGATTTTTTTGATTTCATCTGTTTGAAAATAATAATTTTTTTTAAGGACATACGTATCTCGATAGACACAGACATATAGTACATGATCAATCCACACAAAAGCTAGTGTGGATTAAATTAGGCAATTAAGTAATACAAGAGTTATTATTACATGAACAAAGTGATTCAATTAAGAGAAAATGTGACTATCCCATATATGATGTAGAGTAGGTAAAGACTAAAGTAATGGATTTTGATGGACTTGGACTTAGGGTTGTAATAGTTGGGCTAAAATTTAAGTATTGAGCCTGAAAAAATGCTAAAATTAAAGACTTAAGTTAATTAAAATTTAACAAAAAATACATAAATAATTGTAAAATTTATATATCTAATTTCTTGGTTCGGTTATTTATGCGGTTTGTTTTAGTAAAACCAAAATCAAATCTAACCAAACCAAACATTGATTTTTTAAATCGATTTAGTTCAGATTGCGATTCGATTTGATTTTTTAACCATAACCATGAACAACCCTAGTTATCATTTCATGGCAATTGAATATTACTCTCTCTTTTAATTTATATAATTTAATTTTAATTGATTTGCAATTTAAAAAAGAAAGTTTTTTTTTAAAAAAAAAATTGTGATTTAAAATAAATCATCGATATTTATGTGGCTATATATCACATTATTTAGAATAATAGATATTTTAAAATCAACCAACTACCAAACGACCCCATATACTTAATCGCACTGGTTGTATATATCAAATCAATTAATGTGTGACATATAAGTTACAAATAATAAGTGTTATAAGTCTATGCAAATACATGTCATACATTTATTAATTTGATTTACACATCCAATGCAAATTTACTCAACAGAGATGTCATCAAAATTTAGCTCAAGAAGAAGTTACTGAAGAAATAATACACAAAAAATTAATCTGTGTCAGTAATCAATAACATCTTTAAGGGTGTATCTGGTATGACGGAAAATATTTTCTGAAAAATGTTTTTCAATTTTCCCATGTTTGGTTGGCTTAGATATTTTTCCATGGAAAACATTTTCCTTCTTACCAAACACACCCTAAATCTCATAGTACAAGGATCCATCATCTATATGGTAAGGGGACTTGTCAGTTATCACCAACCTCTAAAACTCATAAAATATGATACAACATGATTCAAAACCTATGAACATCTGAGCTCTTTCACTTTAGAAGAGGAAGAGAACTAAATAACATGGTGTGAAGGGGAGAAAAATAATTGATTTGCACCTTACAGGATGTCGTCTAACTCGGGGTACATGAATATACCCTCCACTCTAGTCAGTTTTGCAGAATAAATGGTGCTGCACACTAGCAAGTTGGCTTCAAAAGCTAGCAATTCATATGTGTGGTTGGAAGGACAGCTTCCTCAATGTTCAAACTTGGCACCTTATCTGGGAGAATTCCTTACTCTTGGCTGCAAATGTCTCAGCTACTAATATGGGAAATGCAATTGTTGCATCACAGTGCACCTGCATTCAACAAATCAAAAACAGTACAACAAATTAGAATCCCACATCCTTTGAAGCCTATAGTTTGATAAATATATAGCAGGGATGGAAGGGACAGTAAAAGAACCTTGTTCTAGAAACGATTTCTGTTACCCTAATTTTAATCCCAGACAGGAAACCATAAAAAAATTAACTAATAAACTATTCGTAAGGTTGAGCAAAGTGCATATTCTCTGCTAAACTTTTTGACACATTTGCACTTCCCTCCTCGAGCTAAATTTTGTTATATTTCCTCTTGAGATTTTTAAATAATGAAACATCACCTCCTCTTAATCTCATGACAAATCTTTTTTCCCATCACAAACTGCCAGACAGACCTTTTCTCCTCTATTTAATCTTCATGATAACAACACACCCAAAGGAGATCCTTGCACAAAATGTATTAGAGGTAAGTTGTTAACCTTCATAGTCTTGGCACCACCACGTATCTTTCCCCATGATACAGCTTCATCAGGACGGGCACCAGAGTCACTACCATCAAACTCTTGTGCAGTGTTAATGAAGACGGCAAAATCTGCACCATTGCGCATCATATTGGCATTGCAAACATGGTGCTTAGGCAGCCCTCCACCCAGTATAATCATTCCTGTCTTCCTCAAACCAGCATGGACAGCTTCACCATTCATGGCCCTAATATCTGGTTATAGAACTTAATTATGTTAGCTCTTTCATCAAACAAATTATTGATGAGAGAAAAGAATCACTTGATAAGATACTTATACCTCCAACAACGTCTATGACTAGACCAGGATTAAGATCTGGATTATCTGGATCTTCCTTTTTGAAAGAATGGAAGTATAGCATGTCACCAAGTGATCCATCCGTCAAGCCAGGACAGAAGACAGGAATCCGGTTCTGAGAATGATAAATACGAGAGTAACATTAATTTATAAACTCAAAGAAAATGCATGTTTTCCTTTCATTTTCTGGACTGAAATAAGCATGAAACCATTCCTTCTTCATAACAGAATAAATATGACTTCCCGAGAAACTGCCCAAGTAAGAATTCAAAAAATTTCCATGATGAACTTCTGAATTCTGATCATCCAAAAATTATCATAATATGTCGATCGCTGGGCTTTAAATCAGTAAAGTGGAATGGGTAATGGTGAGATCATGCCTAAGTTCATTCTATTGTCTAGTATTCTGGTATTACACCCGAAAGTGCAACTAGAGCAAATTCCGGATTGAAGGAAAAAAAAGTTTTAGGGGCAAAATTTAGCAACTTCATGGAAACGAGATTTATTCTATTAGAAATTAAGTCACAATATTTCAGCAGGCAGTCTTCTGCTTGTGAAAAAACTTCACTTGGAATATCTAGAGATAAAACAGGTATTTCTACAACCTTTTTATTTTTGAGAAGGTAAAAAAGGATTTTCAGTTTGTCAAAACAGCACTAAGATAGATTGTTGAACTATTTACAACAACGTCAGCCGAGTCCAAAAACCGAAATAAAAAAACTGAGATTAACTAGGATCACTAATTTTCCTTCCAAAAAATAAGGTGTTGTTTCAATTCATAACCCCCTTTGGAAAGAGACCTCTCCTATTCTGTTCTTCCCTATTGCACTAATGTAAAAGTTTCCTGGGTAAAAGTCTATATTTTCCAGAAAACAACAGCTAGGTGTTTCGGAAGATATCCCCAACCCAATCCCTATTATTCCCACCTGAAAGACGAAAACTATAACAAAGGTTAGTACCTTGAATGACAGAGGTACTATTTAATTGCAAGGAAAACCTGGGAATAATGATAGAAGCTACTTTCCTGATTTTTTGTGCATTTGGCAAGCAGAAAGGATTTGATAAGAGTAAAAACTGTTAATGATGTTTTCTGCACAAAAGATATCCTCCAAATTAAGTATTGCAAAAATCTGCCAGAATTCTGAAGTTGTATCCTCTTTTAAACTTTCTTTTTCCTACTATACAATGTTGTATTTCTTTTTCTTTCTTGAATTCAAAGGAAACAGTTCAAGGGGATTTTTGGCGTCTAAACAAAAAAAAATAGGGAAACAACAGCTACGCCTCAGTCACAAACGGGATGGGGTCGGCTAGATGAATCCTCATTATTCCAAAAAAAACAAAAGACGGTTTCTTCTCCTTTTATCCTTTCCTCTTGATTTCACTTGCTGATCTCAATAACGATGAATTTGCTACCAGTCTACCACGATGCATGCAAATCCATTTTCTCTCAGGTAATATCTCTTACTTTCTCATTTATCAAAATAATATCCCAATATTACTCCCTCCATTTCAATTTATGTGCCTTACTTCTCTTTTTAGTTTGCCTAAAAAGAATGTCTCTTTCTATATTTAGTAAGTTTTTAAACACTCCCTTACATAAATGACATGACATGTTTAAGACCACAAGATTCAACGGATATTTTTGGCATGATATACAAACTTTAGTTTATGACACAAGATTCAAAAGTATTCTTTACATTCATAAGCTTCGTGTCCAGTCAAACTATGCCAATAAAATGGAAAGGGGAAGTCGTAATTAATAACTAATTATATATGTGGGACTAGATCATTTGGCATTCTAACTTCACCAATATAATTTCATCAAATAGGAATGGAAGGGAAGTGATTTGAAATGCACCTTACAAAATGAAAAGGGGGAGAGGTAACCATTATATATGTGGGACCAGATTTGGCGTTCTAACTTGAGTAATAACAATTTCATCAACTATGTAATGAAAGGGAAGTGATAAGAAATGTACCTTGTAAGCCCAATACAAGTATGAGGTTTCATCATTAATTTCTTTACCCAGTCGAGCAATGACTTTAGATGGTGTCCATAGAACCTTCTGTAGTACAAAAAGAAGATAAAACGGTCAAATCATCACAAGCCAAAGCTAAGAAGTATTATCATATTTGAAAGAATATCACAAACACAATGACCCAAGTAAAAAATCCATTTGTATTTGAATGTAATTCCAAAATACAGATTGAATGTTAAAGCTTCAGCCAATATTAAACAAGTAATGGGAGGATCTAACACCGAACCAGACAAGAGTAGATACCTCATTAATCTGCTCCTCATACATTTGATCAAAAATTGGAATGATCCAATTCTCAAATTTGCAGTAGTTGTCATTAGGAACCAATAAGTTACCAATACGGTTCAATCCTTTCGATCGTAGAGCAGCTCCAGGTAAAGAGAAGTCCCCCTTGTAGGTTGGTGCGAGGCACTTTATGAGATCCTCTTCAATACCACCAGCTGTAGTAACCACAACATCAACCTGCAGAGAGGGAAGACAATTTGCTAAGGTCCAAGACGCAATAAATAATAGAAAATTCTTCCCTATGGTAACAACAATTTCATTAGACCAATGCTAAACATGACAGCTAAAACCTAAGACACGAAGATAGTAATTTTCTACCATAACATTTAGTACTTGTGTGGCAGAGAAAGGATGAGGTATTCTAGTTTGCATAACCAATAAATTAGAGAGACAAGGAAAGAGTGGAACATGATAAATAATGTCAAAAGCCTTGATCTTCAATTAATACAAACCAAGCATAACAGTGATTCAGTGCTTGACATAATAAATCATATGGAAGAGTATTGAGGTTGAATAAGAGGATGTCATAGTATTAGTGTGGTAACTATAGCTTTAGAGTGTAGAAGGGAGAGGACATAAAAAAAATTGAGAATATATATTAAGATGATCTCATATGAAAGTAGCCCACAGGATTCAAACTTAATGGTACAACACAGTCAGACTTAAAAGTTAGTAGAACAGAAACGACTGGAACTGTTACTTAAATGTAACTCACCATTCGGTGCTGAACAAGGTAGCGGACAGTGTCTCTAACACCAGAAGAAACAAGGTTTGAAGTGAACCCCAAAAAGATTTTGCAGGTTACCGACTCTCTGTATGCAACATCTCTTTCTTCTTCACTGCAATCCTCCGTGGGCAGCTCATGTGAAAGCCTCCAATCTAGCTTCAAACCCATCACACCCCCAAACAAAAACACAAATTTCAAACTTCTAGAATCAATTTAAGAACTTCAAAACTAGTTCAAAAACTTCAAGTGTATGAAAGAAGGTAACCTGTTAATAAAAAATCAAACCCTTTTTTAAGAAGCAGATTATCAACTGTAAAAAAAATGGTGAGGTTTGACGTGTGAGGGTGGACAGATTTTCCGAAGCAAATTCAGATATTAATTGAATTGAAATAAGTCTTACATACTTCCAATATGCATACAAGAACCATGAATCATACTATCTATACCCACCCAATTCCAACTTAATTAGCATTCTTTCTATTTTAGGAATAATTCTTTTAACATATTTTGCCTACAAAACTATTCTACAAACTCTAAATTTTTAACTTTCTTCGTTCCACTGCTACTTTCTATATTTTGACTTCCAAAACATGACTGATATTATTCCATATCTACAACTTTCATGATCTTTTAGAATCCAAATTAATTACAACATATTAAAACTTCAATGTGATATTTTCTCTACCGAACTAATTTTTCTACCAAGACCTTTTTTCCATTATGACTAATGATATACTAATATATAAGTCAAGCTAACATCTTAAACTCGGTTTCCAGTCTTATAAAATGGGAAGGGGAGAGTAGTTGAAACCCAAATATTGTTAGTGTAGAGCAATTAACTAGCCCAAAAAATATGCGGATGGGTGAAAAAATTTAATATCATCGGATCTAAGTTAACTGGGAAAAAAATCTTGATACTGAAATATGAAAATTTGCATAAAGCAACAAACTTTTTTAACGTAGTTAAATAAAGAAGTGAAATCTGACCATTTGATTAACAATTTCAATGGCGTCACCAAGATTAGAAGCTTGGAAACCAGTGGAAACCATGGACTTGATAAGCTCAGCATAGTTAACGCCTTTATTGAAGTCGTAGCCCTCGATTTTTATGCAAGAGCCTTCTAGATTTTCGGATTCTTTGAAAACTACCGATCTTACTGAGTCCATTATATTGTCCTTCTGAGCCTCTCCCATTATTGCAGACCAAGATTATGTACGGAACACGACTGCCGCCGCGAGTTTATGCGTTTTTAAAACGCGAGTATGTAATAAATGGGTTTCTTAAAACGGGCCGGTTTCTGTTCATTTTGCTAGAGGCCCAGGACCACATTTTTTGTTGATTTGGTGTAAGGGTGTTAAATATGGCCCAAGAATTGATTTTAGCCTCATTTTAAAAGTGATTTTCAATTTAGCCCAATACTAATCTAATTCTAGCCCATATTATAAGATTTACTTTAATTTGGATTTTTTTTTAGTATAACTTACATAAATCTCATAGTGTAAAGAGTAAATTACATCATATCCCTACTCTTTTTTTTAATTACAATAATCCCTTAAAATGTGTACCTTCCGGATACATAAGTCACTATCTGGATACATTAATTCACCATCCAGATACATTAATTATAATACAATAAGAATCTTTTTGTTGTATTAAAAAGGGAATAAAATCTGAAAATTAATTAAATCCCATAAATTAAGCTTACGTTTCTTCTTACTCTCAATCATACAGAGGCAAATCCTAACAGAATGAAGAAATTCAAAATTTCAAATTGCTTCCCCCGTTCAACAAAGAAACCTTTCAGATTTGATTCAAAAAATTTTATCGAAATTTTGGGTAAGCAAGGTGAGTTATGAAGGATACAAAAGTGATGGAATTATTGTTGAACAAACGATTTCCTTTTGAATCTTCAAGTTCATCGAAGATCCTTTCAATTTTGATTCAAGATTATCAAATTTTGAGATTCAAGATTCTTTCTTCTCCCAGTTCATCGAAGATCCTTTCAATTTTGATTCAAAATTGTTGAAAATTTTGAGATTCAAAATTCTTCTCCTAGTTTATTGAAGATCTTGAAAATTTTGAGATTCAAAATTCTTCTCCTAGTTTATTGAAGATCCTTTCAATTTTGATTCAAAATTGTCGAAAAATTTGAGAAGATACATCATGAATATCTTTGCTACTTAGCATTTTACTATTTATGTATCTTGTTTAAATTGATAAGTATTGTATTTATACTAGATACATTAAATAAATCATTATTGCCCATGAGATGTTAGATTTGAGATCGATACATTACCGTGTGGTAGTTGCTATGTAATTGATACATTTAGTATAAATTCGAATTTACGTATCATATCTAAAAAATTAGTGCATGATACATTACTATTTATGTATCTCGTTTAAATTGATAAGTATT
>JAJONR010002175.1:0-80784 GCA_029582245.1 Solanum etuberosum
AGAATCTTACATCAAAACTTAATCGATAAGGAAACTTCAAGAACACTTATCAAGAACTCATCAAGAAATTAAATTACTCAATATTTATGGATAGATTCACAAAAGAAACTCATGATTGGCGTGTGGGTGAACAAACCCAACACTATGGAAGCTTACATACCTCAAAGAACTAGGTTCTTGACGAAATCTTGAATTTCTTGAACGAATGCTTGAAACTTTGAACTTTTTCTCCTCTTGAATCTTCTCTCTAAAACCCTAAACGCTTATGGGGTTGAATGAACCTGATTCTAATTAGTTTAGACCCTTAATTGGGTGAAATTCGCGTTTAGAATCAGTGTGGGTAAGGAAAAGACTAAAATACCCCTCATATTTTCAGGTAACTTTCCTTAAATGGAAAACCTGACTTAAAAAGGGTATATATCCCTCATACGAACTTGAAAATTAGCAAACTTAGTGGCGTTGGAAAGAGGACTCAGAGATCTTTCATTTGATATCTTGTGGGTCTCCTAATTCATCTTGTACTGAAAGTTTTGGTCGTTTGAAGTTGACCCAAAACTTAAAGGAACCTAGGAATGACTTGAATGAATTCTCTCTAGTTCTTTTTGAAACACAAGGTGCTACATCTAGTGACCTTAACACTTTTTAAATTCCTTGGTAAAAACTTACTCACTACGAAGGATGGTTCAAGTCTTAGCTCAAAAAAATTCTGGGGTATTACATTATGAGTTCCTTATTATGTCTTTTGGTTTGACTAATGCTCTTGTAGCATTCAAGGACTTTATGAACAGAGTGTTTAAATCATATATTGACATGTTTGTTATAGTGTTTATTGATGACATCCTGATTTATTCGAGGAGTGAGGAAGATCATGCTAGTCATCTCATCTTAGAATAGTTCTCCAAACTCTCAAAGATAAGGAGCTGTATGCTAAATTTTCCAAGTGTGAGTTTTGGCTTGAGTCTGTGGTGTTCTTAGGCCACATTGTGTCTGGTGAAGGGATTCGAGTTGACACTCAGAAGATTGAAGCAGTGCAGAACTGGCCTAGACCCACTTCTCCAACTGATATTAGGAGTTTCTTAGGATTGGCTAGTTACTATAGGAGGTTTGTTGAGGGATTTTCATCAATTTCGTCCCCATTGACTAAGTTGACTCAGAAAATGACTAAGTTTCAATGGTCTGAATCTTGTGAGAAAAGCTTCCATGAATTGAAAACGCGGTTGACTACGACCCTAGTGTTGACCCTACCAGAAGGTTCGTAAGGCTTTGTTGTATTTTGTGATGTGTCCAGAGTTGGGCTTGATTGTGTATTGATGCAGAATGGCAAAGTTATAGCCTATGCCTCTAGACAGCTTAAGATTTACGAGAAGAATTACCCGACTCATGATCTAGAGTTGGATGCAGTAGTATTTGCTTTGAAAATATGGCGTCACTATCTCTATGGTGTTCATGTAGATGTGTTCACCGATCACAAGAGTCTTCCGTATGTATTTAGTCAGAAAGATTTGTTTATTGTATCAATAATAAGAGGTACATTCAAAAATTTACCAAAATATCAATCCTAAAAATAAAAAAATATTTTGTTCGGATAAATCTGCAGCGTGACAAAATAATTAGACCCTGCTAATTTTCTTTTCATTTGTATTTCCCTACAACTGTGTGTTAGATATTATCGAATTGTTAGTTAAATTTGCAAGTACTCTCATCGTTTGCCTAAAATGGATTTTTATGACCCTGCTTCCTTTGTTCTAGTACTATATGTGACTTGATTTTGCAAGGTGCATGAAAATCAATTATTAAAAAGTTATTGCACCATTGTTTGCAGAGATTGACTAAATTTTAATTCATAATTCATTTGATTTAGTAGTAAAATATGTAATTAAAATATCTTTATCTTTATTAGTCTTTTAGGTATGTGATAAATTTACTTAACACGAGATCATTTTTCTTTGTTTGGTTGACTTTTAATATATAACTAATGTAGATACGAATTGAAATCATGTGAAAAGCTATAATTGATTTCAATAAAGAGCATTGTAGTAAAACTAGAATTTTCACAAACAAAGCTATAATGCTTCCCCTTGCTTGGGTACTAAATCAATAATCTTATATGCAATCTCGTTAGAAATTTTCATGGCCAAGACTACTTTTCAGCGTTCATTGTCTTCAAAATTTCGATTAAGTTTAACCACTTTTGACACTGCAAAAGAAAAAAAAACTAGATAAAGTTAATAATCAATTTACTGGAACATTTGATGAATTCATACTTGATAAAATTAATATTAATCTCTGTCGTCAATTAGTCACAGTCTGCAAGAAACTTTTTGTGAAGTTCATGACGTTCTTCGATAGTCGCAGAGCTAGTTGATCTCCCCATTTAATTCACTTTGCAATTCATATTCTAAGAAGATCATTTTCCTTTTAAAGTCCATTGTTTTTCATGCTTTCTTGATCTCGCTGAAAATTGAAAATAGCCTAAAATGTCATGGTATAAAAAAAAAAGACAAAAAAAAAAAGAAATAAAAAGGACATCGAATAGAAACTCACTTGATAAGCTCTAGTTTTGAAAAATTATTTGGTAAATGATATTTCAAGAAATTTATGAATGAAGAGATTAGTTAATGTACAAATGAACTGAATGAGCTTCCCATTTATAGAATATCAGAAGTTGTTGTCAAAGTTGCTTATAAGTTGTCTGTTTGTGCAAGCTTACCCAACTGTAAGTTTATCCAATTGTAAAATTATCCAATTACATTCTTATCCAATTGCAAGCTTATCGAAGAAATCATGTAATGAATATCCACAATATGGTATGTTTATAACAAATTCTTAATGTTCTATAAAAAAAAAAAAAATTGAATGTCACAATGTATTATAAAGTTAATAAATTTTATGAGATTATCATAGTGTAGAAAATGGTAAGAAAATGATTTTATTCATAATCAATGTAGAAAATGGTATGTTTATATGCATTAGTAAATATGTTTATAAATGTTAAATAAAATTTTTTGTATAATAAAAATAATAATAAAATATTCAAAAAGTGGTTGGTGAGATGAATAGCGTCACACCAAATTAATATAAAAATTTATATGGAATTGAAGCTCCAAAACACCAGATTTTACACTAATATAGAATTTAGTGTTGGATTAGAGATGGTCTAAGTACAATAAAACCATAAAATCTCTTAAAGAAAACTTCTTGCATGTGCTATGAAAACCTTACAATATGGATATTTTGGATGAATTGTTTCTACTCTAAAGACTTGACATTTTCAAAATCATTTTTCACTATTCTTAAAATCATATTTCACTAGTATTAGTGGTTGACTATAAATTTTCAAATATTTTTTACAAATTATTCTTGGGTAAAGTTTTGAGTGAAGTTTCACCATGTGTTTGGCTGTAAATCTTGGAAGAAAAATTAAATCTTTCAAAGAAATATGATTTATACCTATAGATTCTAAAAACTATTAAAAATATCTATAAGTTAGTATTATCATTTGATATTGAATGTGTTATGTGAAAAGTCATGATAACGAACACAATTAATATCATTGATTTGTATACAAAAAAACTGTTATTACTATTTGTAATTGAAAGTGACTCCGGAAAGCAAGCTCGAATTAGAACGGATAAAATATGTATATAACTGTAAAAATTTTGTACAACGATCTAGGAATAAGATTCAATCCAAAATTATAAATGATTATTATTTTTATAGAATATAAAAGTTTCAGGTAATACTAGTTTTTTTCTAGTATTTGAGTATTTGAACCGTTTGCCAAAAATATTTACCAAATAATAACAAATTATATGATCAAACAAAATTTATCGAGTTTTTTCTCAAATATTTTTGAGAATATCTATTGTCAAACAGATCCTAATCAAATATTTGATATTGAATGTGTTCTATGAAAAGTCATGATAACGAACACAATTAATATCATTGAATTTCATACAAAAAAATTGTTATTACTATTTGTAATTGAAAGTGACTTCGGAAAGCAAGCTCGAATAAGAACTCATAAAATATGTATATAACTGTAAAAAAGTTGTACAATGATCTAGGAATGAAATTCAATCTAAAATTATAAATGATTATTGTTTTTATAGAATATAGAAGTTTCAGGTAATACTAGTTTTTTTCTAGTATTTGAGTATTTGAATCGTTTGCCAAAAATATTTACCAAATAATATGATCAAACAAGATTTATCAAGTTTTTTCTTAAATATTTTTGAGAATATCTATTGTCAAACAGGTCCTAATCAAATACCTCTCTCCAAGCGGACACCCTTCGTCAGAAAATTATACTATATACACAAGTAGAATGATATGTTAAATGGTTAAGTGACATATTTTGGACGCTCTTGGCACGCCTGAAAAGATCAAACTTAAGGTGGTTGCGAGTTCAAATCTCAATTGTTGCATTGGACACCCTTTGAGTTTATCTCCTCAAAATATCAAACTTCATTAAAGGAAAGAGCAAATATGGAACAAAAAATCAAACATTCATCTTAAACTTCAAACAATGAAAAAAAAAAAACCCAAAAATTCCGTTAATATAGAATGACAATATTTTATTATTATTATTTCATAACCATTTTTAAAGTCTACTTAGATGGAGATAAATGATTATTAGTTTGTTACCCCACACCCCCTACACCTCCTCCTCTGTTTTCTATTTTTAGTAACCAAACTCAGAATTTTATTTATATCGTCTAAAAATAAATGGGTTACGCCACCCATTTTCATTTCTGCTAAGTCTTTACTTTCCAAATATAGTACTTGTTCAACCCCCCTACCCACCAAAACCTTAACCTCATCCCTTTTCTACCCCGTAAAAGCTGGTCCCTCTTTTTAATCTTTCCCATCTTCCTTGGAATTCGCTATTTTGTTTGGTGTAGTGGTATCATTGCCTTGTTGTCAGCATATTCAAGAACAGTTCCAAAATCAAGTCGGTTAATAGGAGTATTTGATAAGTATTTCCCAACCCTTAGGGTTAAGTGTTTTTTCCCAATATATACCTTGGGGGTGCTGTGACTTCTGATTTGAATCTGGTCTTGGTTTGTGGTTTTGTTAAATCTTGTTTGCTGAGTTGTTGTTGATCGATTGGGGAGTTTTCTTGGGGAAGTTCAAGAAAGTTTGCTTTTTTAGATGATGGGAAGTTCTTGAATTTGAAGGTCAGTGCTTAAAAAGCTGTTCTTTGGGCATGTTTGTTTTATCTTTCTTACTTATTTGATGTATAAGTAGTTGGGCATGAACTAAATATTCATGTGGGTAATTGCAGGTGTGTTAAGTGTTTGGAAGATTGGTGGGAATAGGATGATTTTGATTTTCAGATATTGGATTCTTGGACTGCAAATAGTGGAAGAGTATAGGTCTGATACAAGCTTGAGTGATTTGAGTGTTCTCTAGCATTTGGTTGATTTATTTTAGTTTTTTAGTTTTTTTTTTTGGTTTTAAATGGAGAGGGGAGTTGATTTTTGGGCCTCTCCTAAAGGTCAAATGGAGGGTGTTGCGTCGTTTGATGCTAGTACAAGGTCTTCGAATGTTGATTCATTCAACAATGTTATGGAGATTATGAATCTTGATGCTTATGCTGGATGGTGCACTAGCCCTAGTGCAGCAGAGCACATGTTAGCCTCTTATGCAGCATTTTCGCCAATTAATCACATGTCTCAAAGCTATGCACCATTTGAAGGATTGACTTATACAGAACAAAATACTGGAGCATTTCCTCCAATGGATGCCAATATGGTAGTAAGTAATCATGATGGAGGAGAGAAAATGATGTTTATGCAAAATGATGACCAGTTACATTTTATGGTAGATTCAGTTGATGGAGGGGACGGTTTGGTAGATAAAAAAAGTAGAAGATCAAGCCAACCGTCTGACGGTGCGGATATTGGCAACTCTATGATCCCAAGGTCACCTTCTCAACCACTTTCTGAGAGAATGCTTAGGGCACTGGCAATGTTCAAAGAGTCATCTGCTGCAGGAATTTTGGCTCAAGTTTGGATACCAATGAAGAATGGTGATCAGTACGTCTTGAGCACGTGTGAACAGCCATATCTTCTTGATCAGGTGCTTTCTGGCTATCGGGAGGTCTCCAGGAAGTTCACTTTTGATACAGAAATAAAACCAGGAGCAATTCCAGGTCTTCCTGGTCGGGTGTTTAGTTCAAGACTTCCAGAGTGGACGTCAAATGTTCTGTACTACAAGGAGGCTGAATACTTACGTGTACAATATGCTGTTAACCATGAAGTTCGTGGATCTATTGCTTTACCTGTCTTTGAGGATGATGCCTGTGAAACTCCATGTTGTGCAGTATTGGAACTCGTTACAATGAAGGAGAAACCTAATTTTGATTTGGAAATGGATCATGTTTGCCAGGCTCTCCAGGTTCACTCCTCTTTCTTGCATGATCTTTTCTTTATATTGAGTCATGAACCCTTTTATATTGTAGCCTTGCAGTAGTTTATGTTTTTTGATTCAATCCTTAATTTTAGTTGAAAATTGTCATTTACTATTGTTTGGAAAGGAAAAATATGAGTGAAAGATAGTATGTTTCTTTTTGCGTTTGTTTTTGTTCTTTTAACGTGTATAGCACAAGTTTGCTCAACTGCTATATAATAAAAAGGATATCTTAGCAAAATATTAGTAAGTTTGGTTTGCAGAAATATTTATGTTATTGAAAATTTTATTTTGAATGTTAACTAACACCAACACAATAACTTTGCGTTAGTTTTACTATTCTTGATGTGCATATTTTTTTTTTAATCAAATAAGAAGAAGGGTGGAGGGTAGTGGTCATAGTTTTACTAATCTAGCTCTTCGACCTTGGTACCTGGTTAAGAACACAGAAGTAATATTCCAGTAATAAACTGCACAAGAGATTTTGATACAGTATGTGAAATTCTTTCCTGTTGAATTTTAGTAGCAGACTAACAGTTACTCCTTAAGAATTAGGTTCTATTTGGACTTATAGAGTCATAACTTGCTTATCACTCATAAACAAAGTGATAATATACCAACCTTCCCTGCTTGTCACGAACTCTTTTGTATGTCATAACAAATATGGGTCACTTGTATTTACACCCCACCCCCTCTACTGCTCTTCCCTATTGCACAGTGCCCACAGACCTCTAATAAAGGAAAAAGGTGAGTTAAACCAAACCAGGTGACTTTTTAAGAGAAACTTGTTTGGTTGTTTTATGATAATATAGATTCTTGTTTCAACTTTATCGCGCCCAATAAACTTTAGTAATTTTCTTTGGAGTACATGCTTTTTTGGCTGATCAACTATTAGATCTTTCCTTTATGTTTCTGCTTTATCAAAAGTTTATGCTAACAGCGAGTCAGAGCACATCGACTCACAGTAAGTAAGTAAGTTTGCATATAAGTACGCCAGTACTGTGAAGACTAAAATTACAAAATTGAGACAACTGCCATAATTTGATGTCACAATATGCACTTTTCTTGTCATTCTGCATTTTTATCGCTTTTGTTTTATCCTCTTGTGCATGCGTTTTCATATTTCTCTAGTTGCATCTTTTGGTAAAATATGGTTTAATTTGTACTCATCTGCAGGCTGTGAATTTAAGGAGTAGCGCGCCTCCTCGACTTCATTCTCAGGTATACTCAAAGATGTTAATTGTACATGGAATCGACACACTGATCGTGTTATTTATTTTCTCATGTTATATTCTTCCTGATTTCCTTTCTATTTTAGATCAGTAATCAGACCTAATCCCTTGTTTCTAGTTATCATTTCTGTTTCCTCATCTTGCAGAATCTCTCAAATAACCAAAGAGATGCTCTAGCGGAGATAACAGATGTTCTGCGAGCAGTTTGCCATGCACATAAGCTGCCTCTTGCTTTGACATGGATTCCCTGTAATGTCACTGAAGGAGAAGGAGATGCCATAAGAGTGCGTGCTAGAGGATGTAATACAAGTTCAAAGGAAAAATGTGTGCTATGTGTTGAGGATACAGCTTGTTATGTGAGTGACAAGGAAATGCAAGGATTTGTACATGCATGTATGGAACATTTTCTCGAAGTAGGTGAAGGTATTGTTGGGAAAGCTCTGCAATCTAACCATCCCTTCTTCTACCCTGATGTGAAGGAGTATCATATAAGTGAGTACCCACTTGTTCATCATGCACGAAAGTTTGGTCTAAATGCTGCTGTGGCTATCAGATTACGTAGTACATTCACCGGCAATGACGATTACATATTGGAGTTCTTTCTTCCTACGAGTATGAAGGGAAGTACCGAGCAACAGCTTCTCTTGAATAACCTTTCAGGTACCATGCAAAGAATTTGCAGAAGTTTGAGAACAGTAGCAGATGCGGAATTGGTTGGACAAGGTGCTAAGTTTGGATTACAGGATGGATCTGTTCCAAATTTACCACCGATTGCATTGTCTAGGAAGAACTCTCAACACTCATTAGACAGCAATTCAAATTCTGTAAACGGGGCTCCTTTAGGTGCCTGTGATTCAAAGAGTGCTGGAAAGCATGCTGATGATTCTCGTGAACAGGTATCTCACTCAATTATCGAACAAGCATTATCTTATCTAAATTACATCCAACTAGATTGTTTCAGTTGAGTATTCAATCTCAATCAACTTTCGTTTAATGTGATTTAGGTGAGAGCATTTAATATGCTCCTCATTCATACTACACTTTTGAGCATACGCTTTCATTTACACTTGTTCTATTTTTTCCTGAACAACTTATGCTCCGTCTGTTAATGATTTATTTTCTAAATGTAACTATGCTGAAGTTTTGTTGCAACATGTTTTGTAGACAATGACTGGGTCAAGAAGACAGATTGAGAAAAAACGAAGTACAGCAGAAAAACATGTCAGCTTAAGTGTTCTTCAGCAATACTTCTCTGGGAGCTTGAAGGATGCTGCAAAAAGCATTGGTGGTAAGCATATATACATCAAATGGATCAGTCCACTAATTTGCAAGTATATTGGATACCTATATATCATTCAGTGTTATCAAAAGCGAAAAGCGATAAAAAACTCTTCCAACTCCCGTTGGGGCTTTAAGCACAAATAAAGCATGACCTTTAATTAAAATAGGCGCAAATGGAGATTCATTTTTTTTACAAATTTACATGTTTATTCCAAGACTAATAATTAATAGCATGAATAACAAATAAATGGACAAGAATTGAAACTTTTTCACGATAAACTGTATTATCAATTGTTTAGTGTTGTCTCTTCCAGAAATGCAAGGAAAAGTTTGCCTTAAGCCTTAATGATGACACTGAAGCACACGATAATAGAGGCAGAGTGCTTCACATGTTTTGAGCTTTGCTTCAGGGTTTAAGCGTGCTTTAAGGGTGCCTTTGACAACCCTGCTATGATCGTTTTTTAGTTGCTGACAATAGCTCCTCCCATTCGGTGTTAATTTTATGATTCAACGGTCCTTTGAGAAAATTTCTCTTTTAACTTTACCAAGATTTTGTCTTTAGTCCAAATGTAGGATTATAAGTGTGAACACAGTCTTCCCTTTCTTATTAAAAATGAAAAACCTTTTCAAAAAAAATTAAGTGTAAACACAGTGAATACTAATGAATATTTTTCCCTCTGTTTTCCTTCAAACATGAATTTGGGACTCTCTTCTCTCATAAGTAGGATATGCTATTTTGGATGGCTATTGTATATTGTGTGTAGTTTTATGTAACTGCTTAATTTAAGTGAGAAGTTCTGCTTAATGCAAAGGGAAAACAAAAAGAAGGCAGAATGGAAACTGAATCCTCAGTATTGGTTAGTAGAAATGGTTTTGGGGATCCATTGATGTATGCTAAGTTGCTCAGACTCGGGGGCAGGTGTTCGATACGGGTGCAGATCTAGAGGTTGGATTGATCTAAATTTTAAGATTCAGGGATACAGATCCAGGTATGGATACATGTGCGGGGATTCAACTAAAAATAATTTGAATCTATAGAAGTACAGTTGTAAAACCTATATTATGAGATATTATGTGGAAAACTTGAGGAACAAATATTGATCAAGAAGAAAATCTTGGAAGAAGATAAAAGAGAAAGGAGTGACATAGGAAATTCTACATACAAGTATTCATTTTCTTCAATTCCACCTTAGCTTTTGTTTTGATTACAAAAATCATTGAATCTATCCAAAATTTCCCCGTCAATTTTGGTCAAAGTACTCAAAATCTGTTGAATAGATCAGGTACAAATCCCACCCCCCACATCCACATCAATGTCGTGTCGACACAGGTGCAACACCGAAAGCGAAGAGTCCGAGCAACTTAGGATGTATGCCAAGTAATATTGTGGATTTCATACTACCCTGGCACAAGTTGGATTTATCCAAATCGTCCAGGGACTTATGGAAGTCCATTTCAGAGGTGGTATGGTGGGTTATATGGAGAGTAAGAAATGCTAGAATTTTGAAGACGAGAAGGATAATGTAGTTAATCTTAAACTCAAACCGAAATCATTGCTTAGATTTTGTTGGATCAGAGCTACGGCATTTGTTTAAGATACAGAAGCTATGATTGACTTCCTCGTTCTTTACATACACTGTACTTTTTCCTCAGCATTTCCTTAATGCTGGTATTTGTATATCAATACTATCTGTGTTGGTAAGTAAAATAAGTTGATGTGAAGTATCTGTTCTTTGTAATATTTTTAAGGGTATGCAGAGACGTTATGTTTTATAAGGATGAGAAAGGAAATGGAAAGTAAAAAGTATATTGGCTTTTCTTTGAAGCAGTAGACCCTTTCAGAAAGTTGTATTTTAAATTAATTGTTGTGTGTATTTTGTAGTGTGTCCAACTACCTTGAAAAGGATATGCCGACAACATGGGATATCTAGATGGCCATCCCGGAAGATAAACAAAGTCAACCGGTTTTTGAAAAAGATACAAACAGTGCTTGAATCTGTCCAAGGGGTAGAAGAGGGATTGAAGTTTGATCCAGCAACTGGAGGTCTAGTTCCAGCTGGCTCAATCATCCAAGATTTCGACGCACAGAAAAGCATATTTTTCCCATTCAAAGATGTCTCTGTCAAAAATCCTGCTTCTGTTTTCCAGGATGCTGTGTCTGTACCCTCATCTTCAGGGAATGACAAAGACAATTCTATGGTGAAAATGGAAGAGGACTCTTATGCTGATGGGAACCAACTCAGCCAATCAAATTATATCAATACTTCCTCTTTCAAGGAAGGGAATAAATCAAGTATTGAAGTGTCTGGATTTTGTTATGAATCCAAGTTGGCAGCATTAGATGCAGGGTCATCCGGACCTGCTAGTCTGAATGCGATGCCATTGACTGCTTCCGGAAATGCATCATTGGGATCTTTCCTTACAAAAGAAGGATGCAGTAGGTGGGGATTGAACAATGACACCTTGGACAATTTTGACCGTGATTTCACTTCTGGGTGCTCGTATCCCATGACTGTTGGGGGTGATGTTGACAGTAAGATGAAAGGAGATAATGAAATGGATGGTGATGGTGGGGTGATTGAACATAACCAGGCCAGTTCTTCAGCCATGACAGATTCATCCAATGGGTCTGAGTCGATGATAAATGGCAGTTCATCAAGCTCTCGCAGTCGTGGTGTAGAGAAGCATTCTAAAGTTGAAGTGAACTGTGGTGATAACGGGTCAACAGTTACTCTGAAAGCCACTTACAAAGAAGATACCATCCGATTTAAGTTTGACCTTTCAGCAGGGTGCTTCCAACTCTATGAGGATGTTTCTAAGAGGTTTAAACTGCAGACTGGGACATTCCAACTCAAGTATCTTGATGATGAGGAGGAATGGGTGATGTTGGTAAATGATGCAGATTTGCATGAGTGTCTTGAGATACTGGATTTTGGTGGTGGTCATACTGTCAAATTTCTTGTTCGCGATACACCATGCGCTCTGGGCAGCTCAGGCAGCAGTAACTGCTTTTTGGCTAGTGGCTCTTAACAGCCTCATGCAGGTCCAAAATCTTCAATGTACTTAAAATGATAACATCGCCACTCGGATGACTTCAAGAGTTGCTGGTTTACACATGAAATACTAGTATGTCCGGTTGAGCTTTTCCATTCTGCCTTTGAATGTGGCTATTCCTAGCAAGATATCCGAAGAAGAAAAGCAGGAGCATTAGAAGATTAGTAGAAGCTGCATAGTAGTTGAAAGTTCATTTGTCGTCTGTTTTCTATTACGTTTGCAGGTGAGATAGTAGATGCACATCTTTGTACTAGTCAGAAATGAGTTGAAAGGAACTGTCTCAAGTGCCTTACCTACTTTGTAAATATGTTGGTTTAAGAGTGTTATTTTAGGGAATAGTCAAAGCAATAAGTTGTACGTCGTCTTTTCAATAAGAATATGTAAAATTTCTTCTTCTAATGTTAGTTTATCTTCTTTTGCAAAGGTTTATTTGATGTTTTGCCTAGATACTTAGAAATGTTCATGGACTAAAATGGTACTCTCTTCGTATAAAAAATAATGACATATTTTTCTTTTTAGTCTATTTAAAAAAGAATGATCTTTTTTTTTGCAACACTTTAATTTCAGCTTTTCATGTGACATGTTTATAGCCACAAGATTAAATGATATTTTGATACATTTGACATAATTTTAATTTAGGATCAGAAGATTGAAAAGTTTTTTTTTATTTTCTTAAACTGTCTCAAGTCAAATTAAGCAGAAGGAGTACAACATAACTATTTATAACTTAAAATAGAAAAAAATGACTACAAAAATTGTGTTTTATTTTCAGTTCTTCTGCAAATGTTAGTACTGCACAATGCGCGGTTCATATTAAAAAAAATATATTATTTTATTTGTTTGACCAAATTAAATTATTATTAGTACACAATTATTTATTTCCTACCATTGAGACATTATTTCTATTAGTTACCTGACGTACCATATAAGTTCTATGAGAGAATTCTTTTGAATTTTGATTAAGAATACCTTTATTTGTGATTTATTTAATGTCAAATAATAGATACTTTACAAAAGAAAAATATAATTTTATAAATTCTAAGCACATAGGTTACTTAACAGTGACATATTTCTCTCTTTTCATCATAAATGTTGTTTCAGGATTTTAAATGACATATTTGAAACTTTGTATGATTTGTTATCAAAGAGCTTCTACTGAGCTAACAATAATTGCTACTAAGAAATTAGAATGTTGTAATATATCCAAGGCCTCTAATTGTTTATATGTATATAAAATTAAGATTATATTATTACAATTACAAATTCATCGTTCATTGATCAATTACGTGAGTATACATTCCTAGCGCATAACGAATATAAAAATTGTTCATCATCATGAGTTCACTTCATCAAGAAATATGTCAATTAATTGAACCATATTCATTCAGTCAGACTCTCTACTGCTTACGTGCTTTTACTAAGAGATGCACCCGTTGAGAGAAATACGCGAAAATCTTCTTGTATGCGTCCTCGAGGGACGCCTTCATAAAAATTATCAGTTTTTTCTCTCTTGAGAGCTCTATTAATTTTAAACTAACATTTCGTTGTCATCTAGTATCATTAACCCATCGGTAGCCCTCTAAAGTTGGCACAAAGTTTCACTTAAACACCTTAACTAGACGATGTTCATTTTAAACACCTCATGTAGAGTCTCATTGTGTCACTTTGACACTTCTTTTATAATCAACAAAAATATAGTGGGTGTGTGTGCTACACTTACGGCTGACGTGTAAAGTGTCGAATTAAATTTGGACATTTGTCATTTATGTTCAAAATAATTCTTTAACAATGAATTTTAAGTTTAAGAGAAAAAAAATACCCAATGAATGATGACATGTAGCATTTTACCTAAATAATTTAACTATTTAAAATTTATTTTGCAGCGCTCCATCCCCCTCCCCTGCACCCCGCATCCCCCCCCAACCCATCTTCTCCGGCGCTTTTTGCAGAAAACAATCCCAACCCCACCATTTTTTCTTATCAAATTTTGATTTGTTTTATCCCAACAATCAAAGTCTTGTGCTAAATATGAGTTCTCCAGTACTAAATATTAGTTTCTTGAATTTTTTTTAGACCTTTCAATAATCAGAGAGCATGATTGAATGTAGAACTGTGGATCAACTACTAAAAGAAAGGGCAAATGTGATGTGATGTGCGTTCCTCCATTAACACCTATCTCTTTTTAAATGCTTCAAATTCTTAGAAAAAAAGGTAAGATATCAATTATTTTCTGTCAAACTAAATTGAGGAGGAAGAAGGGAACCAAAATAAGAAAATGTGTTCAAACTTGAGGAAATCTTTGCTTTTGGAATTCACTGCTTCCTCTGTCACCATCAAATTTATTTTGCCATGGAAGGAGTTTAAGTTTGGGAAGATGGTGGCTGAAAATAGGAAAGAAGATAAAGAAAATAAAATAAAAAATAGTTAAATAAGCCTCTCACGGGCATATAGTGAGTGTATAACACTCATTGTGCCATGTAAGCAAAATTTGTCAAAATGACTCAGCGGGACCCTACATAAGGTATTTAAAATGAGCGGGACCCTACATAAGGTATTTAAAATGAGCGGGATCCTACATAAGGTATTTAAAATGAGCGGGACCCTACATAAGGTATTTAAAATGAACATTGTTCAGTTAAGATATCTAAGTAAAACTTCGTGCCAACTTTAGGAGGTCATCGATGGTTTTGACCTTATTTTAATCATGAACTTGCCTCATAAACTCATCAAATATCTCCTTAAACACTTTTACATCAAGAAATCGACCTCTTCCTGCTCCAAATCAAATCAAATCAAATAAAGTAAGTAGAATCATTATAATTATGTGAAATACAATGTGAAAAATTGACATTTATGCTCCTTTTTCATATATAATAATTTCGATTATTTAAGACTTCACCATTAAAGCAGAAATACATTTTTCACTCAGGACTCACGAGTGATTTCTTGTACTAAGCAAGGTTAAAGGTGTACTTGGTTTATTTATAGAACTTTTAATTCGTCATAATTTACTAACTTAAGAAAAAGAATTATCTAAAACACTAAAACGAAGTTTCCATGTCATAAATAGGAATAGTTCTACATCAACTATTTTTTTTGTCTTTTCGAAAAATATTCACACAGGCTTTTACTGATAAGTCAATGAAATATTTTATCATATATTAATAGTGTAAAAGAATATTAAATTTAAAATGTACCTTGAAGTCCTTTCAATTTCAATAGAGAAAGCAAGATATATAGTAGGAATTTGAGCTCTATAACAATCATTCTTTAATAGCTATATCATATCATATATATTATCATATTCAGTGTTTTAAAAGACGAGAGCGTGAGGCGAGGCGTTTGTAGTATAGAGCGAGGTGTAAGCTCCGAGACGTGGGGCGTAAGCTCTATGGATCTTTAAATTTTTAATTTATAATATAGTATAATAATATAATAACACAATATTATAAAAACTCATCAATAGTTTGAAATAATTACAAACATGATTAAAGAAATTCATAGAAAATAAAACTTGTAATATTATACAAGTGTAAATAATCTAATATCTTAACTTTTTAATAATAAAAGAATCATTATTTCTAAAAAAAATTTATCATACTATACAGTTTACCTCCCTAAAAGAAAATAATCAATAAAACTTACTAGTATCATAATAAAAACATCACTCCATCATGAATAAAAATAAAATTACTTTCAAATTGCTAAGTAAAATATGATAATTTTGAGACATATGAAAAAAACATGAAGACCGATGATAAGTGAAAAAGTAAAATTTCGCTACGTATTTTTAAAAGAAATTTTACGTAAAATATGATTACCTTCACAGTGTTACCAAATAGTAAAAATGCGATACTACAACTTGTTATTTGAGTTAGTACTCTCAATCTTTTTATCTCTATAGATTAAAAAATTATTAGGTACTTATCATTCATTTATTCAAGAATTATTAGGGTTAACAATGTTAACTAAAGATTTTAACACATAATTTGTGTAAGATCTGTTAGGCGAGCCCCGAGCGTTGGGCGTGGGGCGTGCTTAGGGCGTACAGTCGGGCGCTTAGGGTGTAAGTCTTACAGAACTATGCCCACACTTGAGTCTCAGGACGTTTTGCTAGAGCTCCGCCCTAGGGCGAGTCCCAACAGAGTCTTTTAAAACATTGATCATATATATTATCATATATAATTAAAAGTGGAAAGCTCCAAAGTTCAAAGTTGAATTGTCATTTTAATTACTCTTACGTTAAATTAGAATGTCGTAAAACATTTAATTAATTAAATACTATTAAATAATAATCATATTTCAACAACCGGAGTACTATTTTATGCTAACGTATGGAGATGTAATTTTAATTAATTACTTTTTAGTTTAAAATTATAGTTTGATAGAAAATTATTTGCAGCAGTACTTAAATGTTTTAGATGCTCAATAATCAATTCAATGATTTAAGTGAGGGGTCTTTCGTTTCCTCCTCCATCATTCCTAAAAACGTTTCTCTATAGTGAATCAACTTATATTTAAATTTTAAATAGCCTAAATTATTCTATACATTAAATGAGAGATTATGATACACTTTAATCAATAAATAGATAGCAAGAAGATTAAATAGATAGCAAAAATTGGAACAGTTGGATAGAATCATAGAATAACTAAACAAACAATTCAATTAATTTTCCGTAGACAGTCAAATAAATCACTACATTAACTAATAGCCCACCGTGTTGTAGATACAAAATTTCTAAAAAAATTGAAGAGTTGGTTTAAATAATTAAATTTATATTAGTTTTAATTAATGTATTAAAAGAGATCTAAAGAATATATTATAATATAATATATTATACAATAATAATTAAAAAAAAGAAAGAAGAAGCGGGGAGCCATATGTAGTAGAAAGTTGGTTTATTAAAATACCCCTCAAAAGATGAATAACTAAATTACCCTTCATTCAAAGAAAAAAACTCTACATGTTTACATAAATCAAAACCCCACAACTTTTCAAGATTCCTTTTGGATTCTTATTTTAATCCTAATATTGCGAAGCTTTTTCATATTTGTGTAAATTTTATGAGATCACATTTTCGTTTGTTTGTTATGCGAAAGGGAAAATTATTTTTTCATTGTGTTTAACTTGATTAGAATACAAACGTGCAACACACGTTTTTAGAGACTAATTTTATTATAACAGTCAAATTTCTTTATTAATAATTTTCAGATTATATTCCTTATATACGACGTCTCGCTATAGCAATTAAAATATATCTGAAAAAATACCGTTTTTAAAAACTTTTGTATATAGTACTATCACAATAAAAGAAATGCCATAAATTTCTTTATTATTATTATAATAGAGAAGAATCCAAAGCAATTGTAACTGCATCAATGATAGTGCAACTTATTCAAGGGGACAACACTCGTGAAGCTTTGAAGAGTTCAACATACTAAAGGAATAAGAAACAAAGTAAAGACAATATATAATTTTATAGTATCATTAACTAATAAGTAATTTTTAAACGAGAAATCTTAATGATATTAATATAATATATGATACTGATTTAGTATCAATTAAGTGAAATTATCAGCTTTAATGATATTAATACAATATAAGATACTAATTTAATATCAGTTAAGCGAAAAAAATTGGAGGTATATAGTATAATTATTTAGTAGATTATAAATGTAGAGGGGTATATATTTGTAATTATTGGTATATATTTGTAATTATTTTGCTTTTATAGGGTATTTGCTTAGTTTCCTAAAAAGAAAGACTTGTATAATTAAGCTTAAGTCATCCACAACCCCTTAAAGTTGTCCGCATAATTTGTTTAAACACATCAACTAAGGGCTAATACCTATTGAGCACCTATGCCCCTTAAAATTGATACCTATTTGACATCTTTTTGACAATCAACCAAAAATGTGAGTTGTGTGTACTACACTTGTGACATGACAAATTGATGAATTAAATGATGACATGTGGCATTTGGTTCCAAAAATTTATTTTTAAAAAAAAATTCTAAAAAATAACTATTTTAATCTATTTAACTAACTAAAAATAAATAAAAAAGAAATTTCTAAAAAACCCATCTACCCACCCCACGGCAATCCCCTCCTTTTTTCTCTCTCCAGCTGATCAAAATCGTAACATCCCCAACTCTCCAACATGACAATCTCTCCCCTCAATCGATTTTTCAACTCTAATCCTCTTCTCTCCATCTAGTTTTGGTACGAGGAAGATGAATAAGGTTTCGTCGGAAAATTATGAATTCATATATATCACCATGTTTGGAAAAAATGGAGTTACATGAAATATTTTTCTGAATTCCATAACTGATGTTTCTTGGGGTTGAAGAACTCTTCGTTTCTTTTTAACTATCAATTTTAATTTTATGATATCATTTTTAATAAGCTTAATTAGTTTACATTTTAATTTCTGTTTGAGTGGCCAGAAATAGAGATGAACGGAGGCCGGCTAACTTTTTTAACTTCAATGTCTAAAAATCTTTTTTCTTCTTGCAAAATCACATCAACTAGTATATATATGTATAAAGAATGAAAAGAAATGAGATAACAAAGAAAAAAAAGTGTAGAGAGTTTGAGGAAGAAGATGGTGACTGGAATAAGAGGGTGGGGTTGATTTCTTTTGTTTATCAAGAAATCAATTTTAAATAAATAATTTTTTTTTAGTTATTTTAGTACCCAGTGTCAATAAAAAAAAGTACAAGTTTTTAGAATATAAATAAAAATAAAAAATTATTTGGAACCTATTCACGCACTAATACCAAGTAAGCTACACTTATGTTGCCACATCAACATTTTGTGTTTAATAAGTACATGTTTTAAACAATTTAGGTGTTCAATAGGTATAAGTCCAAGTTGAGGTATTTAAGTGAATTATACGGACAACTTAAGAGATTATCGATGACTTAAGCCTATATAATTATTATCCATTTTAAGATGAAAAATTATAGATAACACATGACGCGGATGAAGCATTCACATTAGTCAAGAAAGACAAATGCAACTAAAAAATATAATAAAGACCAAACTACAATTAAATTCACAAAAAAGTATAGAAAAGATCACAAGTAGCTAGAAAGAATATTGTTATTTAGTGGTGAATTATATGAGGAAGTTTTATTTGGTAACAAAGTTACTTTGACGTAAATTAGTCATATATATGTTCGCAAAGTTTGATGCTATCTTAAAATTAAACTTTTATTTGAATTGTTTTTTTCTTCTTAATTCAATATTACATACAAAGTGCATTTGTTTTGTAATCCTTAACATGTTATTTGAATTACTAGATTATACAGTAGGTAATACTGCCACGTTTGACTAATAAGATTTATTTTGATATACTAATTAAAATAATAATAGTTTGATGTTAAATTTCCACTTATTATTTTTGGGCAGGGGATTAGGTTATATTCTTCTTAATAAATCAAAAGTTACGTAATTAGAGTTGATGTTACAAACTATTTGATTCCTTACATTTGCAGGTTCAGGTTCGATAATATATATGGAGTAATATATTAGCTTGAGCTTAAATTGTCAAGTCATTGACTTAATGATTATATTTAATTTATTACAAGAACTTCTACTTATACCTTTTTACATAAAATATTTTTAGTAATTCAACAAAATTGTACTAAGAATCGAAATACACGCAAATTAGTTAGTAAATAAATATGAAGATATTAACCATTGAGTCAAGATAATTGAGATTCTATTTGAAACATACATATATCACATTTAACATATATATGAGTTATCTTTCAAGACTTAATTGGGAATTTTTTTTATCTTTCAAGATCTGTCAAATCGCATGTTTTCTCTCTTCATCAAAACCCTTATTTAGGGATTAATTTAACTCAGGTATGCATCACAATATATTCCATGCATGCAACAAATTTCATTTCATTTAATCAATGGTTCTTTTTCTTTTTTCCATACATAAATATACTTCATTATCTACAATTATCTCATATGAATTGGAATGAATTAATTAGGTATTGATAAAAATGGAATTATTCCAAAGGGCAGAGAGCGTCCGGCTTAGAAATCGAAAAGACAAGTACCTAATAGCGATGGATGACAAAGATAATGTGACACAAAGACGCAAAGGATCTAATAAAGATTCAATTTGGAATGTTGAATTTGTTGAGGGAAGAGAAGACGCGTTTCGTCTCAAGAGTTGTTATGGAAAATATCTAACCGCTACCAGCACACCATTCATTCCAAGTGTTGTTGGAAAGAAAGTAATCCAAGCAGATCTTCCAGAAAAGAATTACCCATCCGCGGAATGGGAAGCTGTAAGGGATGGATTTCAGGTACGTCTCAAATCATTTTGGGGAACTTACCTTCAACCAAACGGAGGATTACCACCATGGAGAAATTCAATTACACATGAGGCTCCTAATACGAATAGAAAACACGAAAAAGTCTTGTGGGATATCGAGGTTGTGGAGAAACGTCCTAACTTACATCGTCGTACAAGGTCAGATTCAACCTTTCAGAGATTGGATTTAACTTTTATCAGATCAAATTCACATTCTGTGGCATCCACTCTTGTTTCCCCAAAGACAAAGGCCCAACTTGGAGAACCTCAAGAAATCAGTTAAATCAAATATATATGTATGCTTATATGTTATCTTCATAAACTAATTGTGCTTATTGAGGACTTCTTCATAGTATAGCAATTTGTAGATTGAGATTCACATAATTCATTACTTAAGAATACTACATTATTCAATATCAAAATATTCGAGGTATATGAAAATTGTGTTATTATGTAATGTCGACTGGTTTAATTATAGCCCAAGTCAATTTGATGTCATTTAAAGCCCAATCAAATAATCCAAACGAGAAAATCATATCTTCAAAGTTCATCACTTTAATAAAGACATTGAAGTCATGAGACCAATCCCAAGTTTTTTTTCTAGTGGATTCACTATTAAATAATTTAATTCTCGTTAAATATAATTCTATGTGTTTCTCTTGGTGATAATGTCACGATTCAAGGTACACCATAGGCATAACAGGGCGTATAGGACCCCAAAAAGCCCCACACAAGCCACTTAATATATATCATACAAGATAATTAAAAAAAATAAAAAAAATCATAGTTTTATATCACAGAAGAGTTTTGACAAAGCAGAAGTCTAATCATAAGTCTCAATAAGCCATTTATTACGTCATAAGGAAAGTGATTGAGACGTAACTCATACATCACATACAAAATCTGAAAACGGAAGTAAAGAAAGAAATAATAGTGTCATAGTCCTCGGAATATGAGGATTCACCAACTCTTGATCTTTGATTTGTCAATGAGATCAACTAGCTACGAGAGTGAGGGGTAGGAGCGTCGGACCCTGCATTAGTGAAACAATGTAGGCACAAGTATGCATTAGTACATAGAATGTACTAAGTATGGGGCAACATGCATAAAATAGACATGGTAGCATGAATGACTTAAAACATGTAAGGCATGACCAATATTTGTACATTTAAAAGCTCAAAGAAGAAATGACATGTGAATCATGAAATATGGTCAAATACATTAACATAAAGGATATAAGAAACTTTGAAAAAACATAGTCATTTTGTGGGATATTAGCTTTAACCGACAATAAGACCATGAGAGTTATATCATGGAATCCGGTATATCCCTCATGCCGAAAGAAAGTGAATCTACTTGCCAAGGTATAATCCATACATATCATGTTTCGCTAAAGTGGATCCACTAGCTAGGTTATTTAAGACAATCCTACGGGGGCACGTAGTTTGGGACTAGAGGTTGCTACTAGAGACTATCCTATTTTAGCCTCCACCTCAAAGCCCTCTCGGTGCTAAGTCTAAATCCCAACGGAATATATGAAAGTCAAATATTAATATCACATAGGAAAGACAAATGAACAATACCAATCCACATCTTAAGATAAAAACATAGAATAACTCATTAAATTGCAATTCAAGCATAAAAAACCTCTCACCAATGTGAACTCATATGTGAGAATTACCTTTCACAATTCATGATCATATTCGTATGTGAGAAATCCTTTCACAACCATATTGATAATTTCATCTAAAAACACTCTATCATCATAAACATCATTTTCATAAGACATGCATAATCTTCCAAGATTCATAGTTCATGGATTCATCATAGGTTCATAGTTCAAAATCATAATTTAGGCATGGGTCAATGTAATTTCATCTAAATACCATGTATTAAAATTGAATCATGCATTAGAAGACTTAATCAACAATAATAATGTCACGCCCCGAGCCTACACCCTGAATGTGGCCGGCGCTTGAGAACCATTTCTGATCCCCAAGCGAACCCTTGGCCTGGCTAACTATTTAGCGGAAGACTTACTCAAGAATAAAGAAGCTTTAAAAATAGAATTTAGAACATTCAAACTCAAGTAAATACTTAACTCAAACTGTCTTAAAATATCAAGTATAATAATAATACTTTGCAAAACAATCTCAAAACGTCTCAAACAAAAAGGGAAATATTGAGAGACTCATCAACTCTAACTATCTATGAAGCCTCTAATACTAGGATAGAAGTCAGGACAAGACCCACGACAACTCAACAATAACATGAAAGTAAATTGTGAAATTCTCCGAAAAGCAATGAAGCTCACCAAAGTTGTCTGAAGCGCAAAATGATCTCAACGAAACGCCTGTTGATGATCTTGAATACTTGTATCTTCATAATAAAAGATGCAGGTCGAATGACATCAGTACATTAAATGTACGAGTATGTGATATAGCTGAATAGCAAACAACTGAATGAAAGGACTGCAATAGATGTAGATATACTCGACTGAATGTAAAGAGATAAAGAAGTGAAATCATTAAAACTTTATAAAAATACTTTCCTCAATCTCTAAAATTTAACATAATAAATGATATATAAAAATACACTTTAACTCTATTGAGAGATTCTCTAATCGATAACCATCAGTATGAGCTAAGTGATGATACAACGTCTTGTCCACGCTGTCAGAACTGTCCTATATCGTGTCGGGATATTGAGCAACTCAACTAAGTGGATCCACTAAGCTCTTCCCGAAGGCACTAAGGATTCATCTAAAAAGTATGATCCCGTACCCATGATGGCAATGCATGGTTTATTGGGGCGGTGATTTGTCTGAACTCTCCCTCATATCGGTGCTCAACACTACTCCCAATAATATTTACCTTTGCTCAATGTATAAAAACATTACTCTTTCTCTGGTTTGAGATAATTGCTCAACTATCCTCTTAAAAGAGGCAACTGCTCTGAATTAACTCTGAACTCATTACTCGTTTAGAAATCAAAGTTTCTCTTTTCTCAATGAAAAAAAGATAAATTTGGGAGTCAATAATTCCCTTAAGCTTTACTCAAAATGTCTCTTTAAACTTTCTTCAAAAACTCCTTTTTACTTTATGAGAAAATCAATTTAAGATATTTTTTCGGTTAAAAAGATTCTCATCAATAACTCAGTGAATACTTCAAATAATAGAGTTCATGCTGAAAAAAAGGCATAAATAATCAACTCAAGAATCTCAGTACATAATATATAGCAACTCGAAAATTAGGAATAACAACTGAAAATTCAACAACAAACTCATCTCAAGAATTATCAAAACTAATGATGTAACCCTAGATTATTCTTTAATAATAGAAAGTAAATGTAGGGCGCGAGGATGAACTCAGTCCATCACTATGATAGCCTTACATACCTGAAAAGAACAAAGTTCTTGGCAAAATTGATGAAATTCGAAAAATGATAGAAAACCCTAGATTTTCTCCTCTTGAATCCTTGCTCTAAATCTTTGAAGTATTAAAGAACGTAAAATAATTTTTTAACACTGTTTAGACCTTAATTAGGTGAAAAAAGGTCGTAGGTTAGGCTTAGATAGGGTGGAAAAATACTGAACTACCCCTCTTTAAAACCTATCAAAAACTGTCCATGGGACCATCTACGGTTCATGGTTTGACCTACGGACAGTAGGTCCCATCCGTGGAATTGATATTGGATTTTTAAGGCTCAAAAGTCCATTTACGGGTCCAAATGATGGCCCGTAGGTTCACCTACGGCCCGTCAGTTAGGTCCGTAAGATTTGGGTCCCGAAAGTTGACTCCCAGTACTCTACCGAAGACCAGACATGACGGGTCGTCGTTCAACCTACGGCCCGTCGGTTGGGGTCGTCGTTCACTGACTCAGAAAATTCTAGTTTGACAGTATTTGGTAAAATGATCATAACTTTTACTCTGAACATGAAATGAGGCAAACTTGGTGGAGTTGGAAAGAGGACTCAAAGAACTTTAATTTGGTAGGTCATAGGCCACCTAATTCATTATGTGCGGGGAGATATGATCGTTTGAAGTTGGCCTAAGTAGAATCTTATGTCAAAACTTAATCGGTAATGAAGCTTTCAACTCAACTTTGTGCTAGGGGGTTCTTGTGACCTTAAGTCATATCCAAATCCATTCGAACACCAAAAAAATGACCTTTACACATATGAGTAATTTAAGAATCACCTGATTTAATTTTTACATGCAAATAAAGAATGGTTCGGGCCTTATCTTGAAATTTTTTGGGGTGTTACAAATGAATCATAATTGGATGAAACCCATAAAGATTGAATTGAAACCCTAACTTGATACAACTGAAATTGAGAAGTTGGAAACCTTGGGGACCCCATGGAGTAATAAACTCCATGGGTGAATACCCACATACCTTGCTACTATAAGCCCACAAAGAAGGGTGAATTTGAGACTTGAATTGAATCCCAACTTCTTCTTCTTCTTCTTCTTCCTTAGGTTGAGAGGAATTTGGTTAGGCTTTGGAGAATTAGGAGAATGGGGTTGAAGTGGGTAGTTTTAGGACTTAAAAGCTTTATATAGGGCTTAGGGTAGAAGACAAAACGACATAGTATTGATTTAAAACAATTAGGAAAAGACCTTGAAAATTAGCTGCCAGACTCGATCCATGGTTCAAACCTACTTTCTACGGTCTGTAATGGTCAACCGTAGACCAAGTACTGGGACCATGAAATCACTTAACTTTTGACGGGACCTTTTTACGGTCCGTAGGACTTCCTACGGTCTGTAGATCCTAACAGTAAGACTCAACTTTTGGCCTTAAAATTTCACTAAGTCATGGACCTACCTACGAGACATATTTACGACTCATATATCACTTGACGAATTGTACTGGTGAACGTAAAAGCGGTACTAGGACTTCATTTTAGAATTTTATTCCCCTCTTTCTACGGCTGCCATCTACAGCCCATAGAAGCATCTACTGTCCGTAGATGGAGACCCGTAGAACCAGTCTGCAACCTCAAAATCATTTCTTCTTTTTCCAAAATCCGAGGTGTTATAGATATTAATCTGACGGCTTAAATTTATCGTAGAAATTCATGTGCATGACTAAAACGTCGGCATAGGAGAAAATATCACCAAATTGTTGAGGCATGATCTCGATTCAAAGCTAACACTATTATTTATACCAATTTAGTGTGCATACTTGCTTTGCGCACACATTCCCTTGTATAAGAAGCAACAGTCACCTGCCTGTTTCATGATCTCTATTTTGACTGTTAGTGTATAAACTTGCATCAGTTGCTTCTAGCTTGGTGGTTTAATTTAAAACTTTTAAGTGGGGGGTCATGAGTTTAAATCCTTGTACCAACTTTTTGACTTCTTAAAATTTTCAAGGTATATTGGCACAATAACTACGAAACTCATGAGCCTAGTTCATTAAAAAAATCTTATTTATATTAGACCTTACTATCCTAGCCTCGTGGTTAAGGCTGGAACTTCAAAGTAAGAGGTCACGAGTTCCTCTATAGCTTTATTATTTTTTAAGTTGTTGTAACTTTTAAAATTATGCTAAAAATATTATAAATCATAATAATTAATAACTTAAATTTGATTATATATTTTAAAGATTACGTAAAATGTGTACTATAGATCATTAAAATTAACAACTTAATATATTTAACAATTTTGGTTGACTCTCGAAATTCTATCAATGATACATATGTTGGAACATGGAGAGTAACACATTATTTAAATATTACGTAAAAATATAATAAATTCTAGTAATTACTAATGATTTAAAACATTTAAAAATCATATCAAAATTTAATTGACTTTTCAAATTTTATATGTATCACATAAATTAACACAAAATAAATAATATTTTGGGCCTATGCTACACACACACATGTATGTATATATATATATACACACACACATACAGTGGATCGATGGTAGTCCGAAGGAGGAATATGCCAATGATGACGGTCTTAAAGAAAGAATTGGGAATCTTTTTGAAGAAGGTGATGTTGTGATTAAAGAGATGATCGAGACATCAGGCATACGAGACGCCGAGTCAATGGAGAAAATGCTTAATTGGACTTCCACTCCGCTCTTGATTCCTCGCTCATCTTGATAGACAAAGATGAATTCTATGTCATTTCAAAAATCGGTGGTAGTCCGAAGGAGGCCTGAAACCCACCTTTTATGTATTTTGACCTAATTATCTTTTAATTTCCCCTGTAATGTTTTGAAAAAATTAAAATGGCCCATGGTCATGGCCAAAGTTCGTATATCCTTATTTTCAATGAAAGCCACCTCTATTGTGAAAAATTTATTTCATTTGCTTTAATTCTACTATCTAACAATCTTTATTTCAGTAAAATGATTTTAAATCTATCAACATCATGTCATTTCACAAGCTGAATGAACAAATGAGGTAGATGACAATGTGTTCTAAGAGTATGATGAGAAGATCATGATATCTAAATATATTGCCAACGAATTGAAACGGTTCGATAATCAGGATAAGTCGAATCTGGATGATACAGAAACTGTGAATCTAGAAAAGGATGAATGTGTCAAAGAAATACGAATCAACGTCTATCTGACTGAAGCTCAGAAAATAGAACTCATCGATTTACTTAGATAAAACATAGATACATTTGATTGATGACATGTCGCGGTTGGGCGTAGACATTTATCATACGAGTCGTCAGTCGACTCAGGTGCTGTCAAAAGATACTATGTTTGAAGGCTCAAAGTTTCTTTTATTTCTTTCCTTGTAATCACATCATTTGCCTATAATCATCGTATGTTATATAGTTAGAAAATTATCCTTTGTAATGAAATACGTCTGACTTGAATTCTCAAGAATGAGATACGTAGTCGGTCTCGGTCACCCTTTTATCCATTTTCAATATTTGTTTTTGTAATGAACTACGTCTGACCTGAATTCTCAAGAATGAGATACGTAGGCGGCCTATGTTGGCCTCGGTCATTTTCTTATCAAAATTTCCTATTTCTGTTAATCCTCGAGAGGGAAACTACGTTTGAACTGATTCCTGCCTCAACGGGATACGTAGGCACCACAATGGTTCGGTCATATCTCCCGTAAGATTTCTATTTTCCTTTACAATAGAAACTAGGACAAATTTTTTGAGAGTGACTCAAAAATTCTCAAGAAGAGGATCTCTACGAAAAGTCAAGAATGAAGATACATTGTGAGTTGCAACTGGGACATAATTATTGAGAGGTACTAAAAAATTCTACAAGTCATATATCAATAGTTCGAGATACTCCAAGAAATCTAACTGGGACAATTTTTTTTAGGATGGCCTCAAAAATTTCTTCAAGCATCACTAGAATTAAAGTATTTTGTTTCAAATATTTCGAGCATGATTAGAATCTTAAAGCTAACTTTAAATGATCTCTGGCATCATTAAAGTTCATAGTCAACTTCAGCAATCTCTGACACTATTGACTTTCAGAGTCAACTGAAAACTTCCCAATCATAGTAGATTTCGGGAGGACCATGTTAGAAATATCCCAAACTTTAAGGATCTTTGAATTCTCCAGAACAAGCTATCAGGCACATCAGAAGTTTTGAACCAAGGACGTTCATTTAAGCTATGCGTGACATGACATTTGACAGTGACCTTTTCCAAGTTGATTTTTGAAAATCCTTTTTTTAAAGATTTTCAATATGTCAAATATTTTGTATAATTTTATCTTATGTCTATTGAGAAGCTAAAGATCAGAGGATCAATCGAATATAGCAAGACAAGGAGCAAGGAATTGAAGAAGTCAACAAAATTATTTATTTTAAAAAACTAACAATTAGTCTGTGCATGCAGGTCTATAAAAATGCCACTAGATCATCATATTCCTCTATTCAATAAATACGGAGAAGTCAAAAGGGCGAGCTGCTCCCCGAAATTGATAACTTCTCTGTGAATGTAGGAAAGTCATTGAAGTTTTCAGAAGAAAAAGAAACAGTTCAAAATACGAGAAACAACACCTCGTTCAAATCTCCAACAAAGCATGAGTCACAACGAAAACAAAGTGTTCAAAATAGGAATAATTGCATCTTCCAATGCCAAGAGGACCATTACATATTCAAACCGTTGGGAGGGCCATCATGTATTCAAAATTACAAGAGGGACATTGCATCTTCCAATGCCGAGAGGGTCATTACATATTCAAACCGCCGTGAGGGACATCATATATGAAAATGCCAAAATGGTCATCGCAGCTTCAAATGCCAAGAGGGCCATTACATATTCAAACCGCCGGAAGGGCCATCATGTATTCAAAATGCCAAGAGGGACATTGCATCTTCTAATGCCAAGAGGGCCATTACATATTCAAACCTCTGAGAGGGCCATTACATCTTCAAATGCCAAGAGGGCCATTACATATTCAAACCGCCGAGAGGGCCATCATGTATTCAAAATGCCAAGAGGGACATTGCATCTTCCAATGCCAAGAGGGTCATTACATATTTAAACCACCGGGAGGGGCATCATATATGAAAATGCCAAAAGGGCCATTACATCTTCAATGCCAAGAGGGCCATTACATATTCAAACCGCCGGGAGGGCCTTCTTGTATTCAAAATGCCAAGAGGGACATGGCATCTTCAAACGCCAAGAAGGTCATTACATATTCAAACCAACGAGAGGGATATTACATCTTCAAAATGCCAAGGGGCCATTGCATATTCAAACCACCGAGAGGGCCATCCGTATTATATTATCAGAGGTGATAATATCATTGCTGAAAGGATCATCATCATCATCCTACCCACAAATCATCTTTATCATCCTACCTACGGATCTTCATTATCATCATCCTACCAATGGATCATCAAAATTATCCTACTTATGGATCAGCTTCCTTCCAATGGGTTATCAACATTATCTTACCAATGGATCAACATCATCTTACTAAGGGATCAACTTCCTACCAATGGATCATCAGCATTTTCTTACCAATGGATCATCATCATCCTACCAATGGATCACCATCATCATCCTACCAATGAATCACCATCATCATCCTTCCAATGGAGAATCATTATCCTACCAATGGATCAACATTATTCTACCGACGGATCATCATCATCATCGTTGTTCAATCAATGGATCATCAACATCATCATCCTACCGTGTAGCATCACCATCCTACCAATTGAGCATCATCATCCTCTCAATGAAGCATCGTCATCAATAATATTGTATTATCGAGAAAGTCATCTTCATGTCACATCATATTAATTAATCATCTATTGCATCAAAATCGACAGAGGTTGACGTCAGAACATTTATAGAAAAGAACATGTGTCAAATACGGTAAAATATATCACTTATCTATTTAAATTATAGTTTCTACTAATAAGTTTATTTTAGTCTATGTCGATAACATCCGAGAGGATGAATTCTCAAATCAAACCACATGTGCGGACGACATAAAAAAAGATGCAGTACAATGTGGAGTTTTTCTTAGCAGCGAACTGGGACATAGTCCGAAGAGGAGCATCAAACTCTCAGGATGCGAGCTGATGAACGACTTCCACCATAATCAAAACACACCCCTATTGGAAGGCATGTGGGTTTTTCTTTGAGTTTATCGGTTTCAGTTTCGCATCCAGAAAATTTAGGCTCTCACCAGAAGCAAATTTTCAATCTGAGTGACAATGCTCCGAGAGCTTTGGAAATTATGTTCGTGTAAGTTCTTACTTATTGATGTGAAGAGCTCCACATTCATGGCTAAGAGGTAGCAAGCCTCTTTTTCATACTCGACTTATTTGTCACTCTTCTAGAACCAAAGGTTATCTTAGCATACAAGATTTCCTTTTCAACCGATCGGGTTGAACTACAACAACCTAATTTCTAAGGTTTAGGAATATGTAGGCGGACTCAATGTTGAAAACTCAGCTGTATTCTGACAATTTCTCTCAAATCTTATTCTCGAGCATTCTGGTTTCTTTATAATTCGATGTCAGGATAGCTTTTGAATTCTTTCGGAATCTTGCATTAAATCAAGCGTATCAAACTATAAGTGGCCTGAATTCTCATATAGCCGGAGATATGTAGGAAACCTAATTTTGGGTTCAATCTTAATTCCTAAAGTTCGTTCCAAAGTCCCTCTTCTTAAGGATGAAGATGCGGTCTGTCGAAATTGGATTCGTCAATTTCATTTGCCTCAAATTATTTTCATCAATCCAAGTCAAACGAAGGATAGTTGTTGACACCCAATTTTGACCCTCCACAATATAAATTAATCATCGAGCTTCTTCAATTTTGAACGATTTGGAATAATTAGTTTTATAACATTCAAAATATATTTTTAAAAATATTTTAAAGTAATTTTAGTCATTTTTATAATTTTAAATAATAAATATATTTTTATATAATTTTATATATAGTAAGTATATTTTAGGGATATTCAAAAATCGTCTCAAAAAGATTTTACTTTTACTTAAATATTTTATTAGTAGTATATATTTTAAGTTAGTTATTTTATAATCAAGATGATTATTTTATTTCGTTAAGATTAAGAAGTTCATTAATTAATTTATATTAATTTTTTTTGTTTAAATTTTGACTGAATTCACAGATTAAATTCAATTTGGTTACGTTCTAAATTCAATTGGCCACAATTGCAATTCAATGGACCATTTACTGTAGCAATCGGCTATATCTTGAAACAACTTTGGCCCATTATTCTTGGCCCAGCAATTCCATCAATACAATTTCCAACCCACCAAAAAATCCAATTCGGCCCAATATACATACACATACGTACAACAATACGTGACCAAAACAACCCCAACTGTGTCTTCTTCCTCGCGAACCAGCAGTCCAAAAACTCCAGCAGACTCGACCGCGAGCCCAGTGACCCGAATGACGTCCTTCTCCCTCTCTCCCTTATCCGTTCATACACAAAGCGTTGAATAATAATCTACGTCTCGCCATATTGCACCTCCTTCGTCCTTCATCAAGAAATCGAACGACCATTCTCTCAATTCCGTTACGAATTGGTACTATTGCCAACGGTTTGAACCTTATCCTCCTAGAATTCAAGTTTCAAATTCTCTCAAAAAGTCAACTTGTTTTCCCACCCTTTTCAATTCCAATATCAGCCTATATATACCCTATCCCCTTCCCTTTTTTAGAGAGTTATTGGTCCCCCAAGAAACACAGCTTGCATACGGTGATTTAGGAACTAAAAATTCATAAATACAATACAAATAAATACAAAGGTTACTCATGAAATAGATATACAAAAATAGAGAAGTTGAATAGCTTGAGTCCAAGTTTTAACTCTACTGTTCCATTCATTGTCTTCTCGGAGTTCGTCGGAATTCACATTGTAGTCGGGGAAAGCTCTTCATCTCATTGTCTCAGTCGCTGCCCGAAAAGAGGTAAAATCCTCTTATCTTTTTGTTTAGTTCCCAGTTTCCTCATTGATTTGTTTGTGTTCTTAAGATTGTTAAAGTTGAGGATGTGAAATCTCAGAGTGGTGATTCTAACATATCTTTCTGCCTAAGGAATGTTGAATTGTTTTCTGATATGAAATTTTAGTTATGGTCTGTTCTTTACTGATTTTGAAATTCTCTTATGTAGTGTTTTTGGGTCTAATGACTTCTCTAATTTCCAAATTTTTTTATTTGGTGATCCATGGTCTTGAGTTTCCTTTCAATATGCTTTTTGTTTCTGTTCAAGTCTTTTTTTTTGAGTTTATAGTCGCTTAAGTTCATAGTTGTTTTAAATCTTATACTCGTCCAAGATTTCGTTTGTTTACTTGAGTGTTCTATCTAGGAAGTCAGTTTGTTTTTGGCTCGACTTGTATTTATATGATTTAGTCATGCTTCGAGATTTGGTTGTCGGAAACCTCATTCCCCTTTGTTGTTGGATTTGTTAAATGTTCTGTTTTAGTTTCTTTAAGAACTCAAGTTGCTGCCTGTCTCTCTATTTTGAACTTCTTGCCTTAATTTCCTAGTGTTGTTGGATATGTGAAATATGATAAAGTTTGGTTCTCTCTTTGGTTGTTTTGGCACTTGCCATTAGTAGTTAATTTAGGATGAATCAATAACATCATTAGAGTAATTTCCAATCTTCTTGTGTAATGTATGTGCCCCCGTTTATAGCGATTTGAGTACAGTAGACAGATGCCTTGTGATGTTTGATTATTAGGATTCCAAATAGGCAGTTTCTTATGTTTTAATTCTTCAAGTTATGGCTTGAGTCATTTTAGAAATCTTTATGTTATATGTTGTTGTTTTCTTCAAATTTCTTTCATGAAAATGATAAAAATGATCATAGTTCAATGTCTGCTCATGACTAGAGTTCCATGTTCACCTAGAACGCAAGTTTTCCCCCCTCTTTTCTCTTGGTGTGTATAAAAGTTTAGATTTTGAAACTCCTTAAATTAATCAACTTGTCTCAAATGGATTACATTTGATTGTCTAGTGTCAATCTAAGTTTCCAAAAGTTTAGTTTTGTATTGAATTGGGTCTAGCTTTACTCTCTTTGAGTTTCATCTTCTAAGCATGAAAGTTGGGTTGATGTTTTGAGTTTATTGTCACACGCAAATCCGTTTATCACTGTTTCATTGGAAAAAAATGTTATCTTATTCTATTTCCTTTGGTTATGTGGAATGATCATTAATTTATATAGTTTCTTTGTAGTTGTTAAATTCTATAGTTTAAGTTATGCCATAGTGTTTACTGTTGAACATGGAATGTCATAGCTAGATATTCTAGGCTACTTATTCCTCTAAATCTGCACCTTTATTTGCTTAACTGAAAGCTTGTAAATGATTTAAAATGGTTCCTTAAAATTCCTATTTGTTCATGTATGTGAAAACATTTGAGTAGAATGTATATGGTGATTTAGTTCTAAGTGAAAATCTGATTTATTGTTGTAGCATATGAGATTTCTTCTTATTAATGTATTTTCTTTTATCTCCATGTGATCCTGTTCGAGTCCATTTGGACTCCATTTATTCATCCTCGCATCTTTGAAGTGGGCCACGGAGGCCCATTTGCTTTTTACATCGAGTCAGCCTCATCCAAAGGAGCATGTCTGCGAAATCGAGTGAAATTGAAAGCAAATATACAGGTGGAAGGAGCTGATATACACCGATATTCAACAGTATATATTTGTATACATAAACTGTATACAATTCCAGTAAACTCGAAATTAGGCCTCAAGCCCAAGATCTTTGTACTAGCAGTCCAAAGGAAACTAAAAAGAGCAGATTTCATAACGAAAAATGGGCTCAAAGGGCCTAAATGATGCAACCTCATTAGAATTTAGGACATGTGGAAGAATGGGCCTATTAGTCCAACAATCTGAACTTGGGCAAAAGCCCAACTTTATTTTCTCAATTACTTATCATTTCTTATCATTATTATTGTTTAACTCTAACTTTATTTATTTGGTTAATTTAATTAAATCCCTTAAAGATGAACCATTTTTGTTATGAAGATTTATTTCATTTAAATGATATAGTCAATTGGTTTGTCTTTACTTAGTCATTTTTTCTAGAGCTTACTTTCCTTTCTAAATTATTTCAAAGTGTTTAACTTAATTTATTTTCAAATAATTTTAAATATTTTATTCACTTAATTAATATTTTCAAAGTTGGTCAAATAACTTAGTCAAGTCGTAGGTCAACCGCACGTTAGCAGACACTTCAAGTGCCTAACACCTTCTTGAAGTGTAAATTGAACCCCAAACCGTTTTGGTATTCTCAAATGATTTTTCTGTTTAAGTCTTTTGAAATTTATAAGTTTCTTGATTTTTCTTCAAAAAAATTAAGTGGCGACTTTTGAAAATCGATTTTTTCTTAAAAGGTTAATTGATTTTTAAAAAATAAGTCTTTTTTTCTGTTTCAATAAAACATCGAGAATCGTTCGGGGTCCAATCAAAATAAACTGGACATGCTACTCCACTAGAATCGACAATCCAGACTCAATGAAATAGTCGGATTTCCAAAAAAAATCAAATGATGCAAATAACCTCCCAGACCACTCTAAAGGCTAAAACTCAACTTTTCACCCAAACACCTCAAAACTCAACTTAAGGCCTTGAAAACCTTACCAATCACCTCACTAGCTCAAACTCGACGTTCCGAACGCGATGGAACTGAAGGAAATCTCATCTGACGCTTGGAACTCCAAATCTTGATAAAAAATCAACTCTATCAAGAATTCACAACTCAAGAACGACCAAATTACCAAAAATACACCGGATCACATTGGGGACCACACCAACCATCCCAAAAATACAAACTAAGAATGCAAACGCTAAGGGGAAGGGTAAAATTATCAATTTACAATCAAAAGAAAATTCACAAGAAATGGGACATTACACGAGACCTTTAAAAACGATCCCCTTGTTTCAGAACTCTGGCCTCCGTAGGACTTAGTCTTAATTGACTCTAGCTAGTAGATCCACCTAAGCTCATGATTATGGTCCTTACCTTGGCTAGTAGGATACTCTCTTTTCGATGTAGGAGTAGTACACTGAACTTCATGTTATAGCTCACATGGTTTATGTTGATAAACAGTGTCTCCAACAAAAGTTTATGTTTTCCACAAAAGACTTATGTTATGACTATGATTAGGATTTAAAGAAGAATGCATGACCTTGTACTATGTTTTATAAAATAATATGATCATATTTATATTATGCTTTCTTGGTCATTACATTATTACGTTTTCAGACTTTTCATGTTATCATGTTATGTTCATGTATCTTTCTCCATATCCAGTACATTCTGAGTATTGACCGCAAAAATTCTTGTGCTTATATTGTTTTATAATATATGTTCTGACACACATCCTTTCGGCCGCTGTTAGTATTGGATCCCATAAGCCTTTCTCATATTTGGTGAGTCCTCATGGTTCACAGACATTGCCTCATTTATCTTTCTTTAATGTCATTCAAACTTATTTCAGCTCTCAGATTGTTCAAGCGTGCTAAGGCTTGTCCTAGTCACTCATTATGCAGTAGAGGTTTGTTGTCAGACATTAGTCTTTCAACAATTATATCTTTGTATTCCGATTTCATGATATGTTGAGATTTTCATTTGAGACTTATTCTGCTTATATCTTTATTTCATTTATGTATATTTTCTTTGTCACGACCCAACACACCGGGCCGTGCGGGCACCTACTCTAACACCTTAGTAGGAGAACCCTCGATTCCCAAACGTTTTAAAAGTGCGGAAAAATTAAGAAACCTGTAGATAAAAGGAACTTCATGAAATTTTATAAATAAAGAGTTTTAAACGATTCAAAGTTAACTTGTAAAGTAATTAACTTCCCCAGGGATCTAGTCTGAATAGGTACAAGAGCTACTAAGATTACAAGGTATACATAATTAACACATGACACAGCTCCCACCACACAGAAGGAAAAATAGAAGCTGTTGGAGATTGTCTTCGTCTTCACCTATGAAACATCACTGATCCTGCAACCAGACTATGCAAAAAAGGCATAGCAAGTATTGGTAGGCATCATCAGTCAACCTGATATCCACCGCATAATATAAGAAATCGACTAGCAGTAACCATGCAATAAGACTGTTCATTCCTCCACCTTTATATCTTCCTTCCCTTACCATTTCGGGATATTTTAACATATGCTAGTACACTTGACTCTAACCCTTACTCGCTCCGTTCTTGCTCATAACTTAATCATTCTATCTCTTAGAGGAGATTCCAGAAATAACTACTACCAACCCGACCAACCACTCACGACATGCCCTTACTTCTTCCACATCACCCCTCAACCCTTGACTCCCTAGTACGTTCTATCAAGGCTTGTTAACCGTTACAATACTAATTCCATCCCAGGGTAATAGTTGATTATTTAACATTTATGACATAACACCACCAACTTTAAGAGCATAGACCACTTCTCTAAAGTAACAAATAGTAACACCTGGACCCTCGGTCTCCGCTTACCTTATCACATCCCGATTTGGGCCTGACCATTCATAGTTCATCTATTAACGAGATATACCAAATTTACCTTATGACACAGCCCACCCACGTATATACATAGAATGTACTAAACCAATTATCAACTCAAGAGCAACATACGGTTCTACATTATCAATAACAAATAGATACGAAATATCAGGCACAAGTGGTTCTCTCATGGAACCCACGCCCAAACTATAAGTGTGCCGGAACGTGGCACCTGATCCAATGTATGTATATGTGTCGGTACATGACACTTGATCCAATGTATGTATGTGTTCGGTATGTGACACCCAATCCAATGTATGTATATGTGTCGGTACATGAAACCTGATCCAATGAATGTAATTGTGTCGGTACGTGACACCCGATCCAATGCATGTAAATGTGTCGGTACATGACACCCGATCAAATGCATGTAAATGTGTATCGGTACGTGAAACCCGATCCAATCATTACAATCACAATCACAATCACAATCACACCACAATGAACATACTCATAATCATACAATCAATATTAGGTTCATGGCATGCAATTGTACATATTTAGTATTTTCCTTAGGTTCGATTCATACATCGCTAATCCCATACATGTATGCACATAGCGAAGTTATTAACATGTTTTCTATCACACAACCAGAAATCAACCATCACCTAACCCTCGTTCAACGGATGAGGCTTCTTCCTACGACATACGTCTGATGTAACACCTAGGAATACATGTACAACCATCCCCTTTTCGGTGCACGAAAGCCTACGCATGAATTATATGATCAATTATCGATATACTACGTAGTGAATCACGGATTTACAACTACTCAATTAAATAAACCTAGCCTACTTAGGTGCCAAGCAGTCGCAGAGGGATTGTAGCCCCAATCCTGGCTTCCAAATGACGAGAAGGTTGATTTTTGACCGAAAATCTGCAAGCTATCGACATTCTTACGCTAAAATTCTCTTTCCTTTCCTTCCCAAGCTTAAAGCAGCCTTTTGAGGGTTTCTAGGGTGATCCTCACCTCTTTTTGGTGTTTTTTGAAAGAGGAGAAAAAAAGACTGCGTTATTTAAATTTTGTCCCGTCCGTCCCGCTCTGGCGCTCCTTATCCCGCTGGAGCGCCGCCGCCCTGGAGGCATCTGGACCGCTCTGGTGGGATGATGGGCCCAATTTTCCCTGAAGTTTTTCCTTTCCTAAATAACTACGGTTCGAGTCGTTACAATAGATACCAACCCCTCGTTCATCCCTGAATGACTAGCGACGGGATCAACATGCTCCTTTTTCGGAGTACTTCTAAACTCACGAATCGGCCCATTACGAAACCACGAAGGATGGTGGGTTTTTCAAATTTGAAGCACGAAAGGTTCTATACTCAAAGGACCGGTTAAGGAAATGAAACAGTTACACGGAGACAGAGACGCATCCAAATGTGTAACCTAACCTCGCCAGAGCGGCAGCTTTCCCGCTACGGCGGGGCCGCTGTGGCGGGGACTCTCCTGCTGTAGCGGGGAATTGAATGCAGTAAAAGGGGGGGGGGGAAGAGGAATGGTTTCCCCATTTCCTCCCTTTCTCCTTCAAAAACTCCCAAAACTCTCTTGATCACTTTGCTCTGAACGTCGAATTCAAGGTAATGTTCTTGTTCCTTGCGCTACTCACTTCATTACTTACTTAACTACGGTTGCATGACGATAACTGATTGATTAGAAAGGCCTTGGGGTAGTTATTCAAAATTTTGAACATAGGTTGCTTGATTTTCTAGTAAAATGTAGCATGGACACTTCCCCTACTTCCACAACGTCTCTCTGATGTCCTGGGCGTAAGGTTTTTATGAAAATATGGATGAAACGTTACCGAAATGGGTGGGGGAAGTTGAAAGGTTTTCTTGGTGTAGAACTCGGATTCAGACACCATTTAGGGGTTATTTTGCTAGAATAATTGTATATTTAGGTACTAGGGTACTTTATAGACTCTGATCTGCTGAATTCTGTTAAAAACAAGGTTTTTGGGACGAAGGGGAGCCATGATCACGCCTGAGGTTCATCCCAGATGAAGGCCGCTCTGGCGGCCTCCATCCCGCTGTAACGGCTTGCTTCATCCCACTGCGGTGGGAATCAGGCCGCTGTGGCGGGATTTAGTGGGGGCAGTGGCCCCTTGCCACTCTAATTAGAAAATTTTCTTTTTCTTAGCCCAATATTGCCTAATCCCATGGAGTTCTAATGTGTTCATTTCCTTAATTTTTGCAAGCTTGTTTTACTATGGCTGCTTTTAACGAGGAAAATCTACCTTTCGTCCGGTTTCCCGATGCCGCAAGTCGGGAGAGACACCATGATCACCGGAACAACAAGTTATGCTGCGATAGGGGTTTTCACTTGATGGGTCTAGAGGAGAAAGCGCCCGCCTTTTATGCCCGCCTGATGGAGTTTGGCTGGGCCCAACTGATGGAGGCTCCTCCTGCTGCGTGCTCAAACTGGGTGAGGGAGTTCTATCCCATACTTCCTACTGTTCGCTGGGATGACCCTCTCCCACCATCTGCCTCTGAGGAGTTGACATCCCCCTGAACACTCAATTCATCAAAGAGGGGCTGGAGGTACCAGAGGTTCCCAACACCGCGTACGAGGCCAAGCTGAGGGAGATGGATTTGGGCTGGCTACGGGATACACTTGTTGAGCCTGCGTGCCGGGATCGGGTCTACTGGGCTACTATGGAGGGCATCACCAGTGCTAACTGGTCACCAGATGCCAAGCAGTGGCTGCATTTGGTTACCTGGAGGATCTGCCCGTCGGGCAACCATACCGACGTGACTTTTCCCCGGGCTCTAGTGGTGGCGTGTGCTATACAGGGGATCAAACTAAACGTGGGCGCACAAATTATTTCAGAATGGAAGGTGTTCTACCGGGACAACAAGAAGGCATTCTTCCTGCCTGGACTGGTGACAGCAATGTACAAGCGGGTGGGGGTGTCACTCTTGGACACCGATGAGGTCCTTCCCATGGATCCCCTTTTTCACCCTCTTTTGATTAGACAGGCTTCCACCTTCGAGAGTAAGAGGAGGAAGACGGACAAGGCCAGTAGCATTCAAGCGGCTGTTGAGGTGGATGACGAAGGAGGGGAAGATGATGAGGGCGACGACACTCTCCCTACCCAGTCCCAGCCCCCACTATCAGGTGCTCGTGTGGAGGAGGACCTGGCAGCCGTCCGGAGGAGATTGGGAAGCTCCTATGCTAGTGCCTCGAGTTCATTTCCACCCGCCACTGCTCTCGAGGTCGAGATGCTAAGCCGCCAACTGCGACATGAGAGGAGGAAGAGTATAGAGAGGGATCGTCTGATGGCCCGATTGTTGAAGACTATTAAGGCCATCTTCTCTTGTGTCTCACCTAGAGGGAGATTCCCCGACTCGAACCCTGAGACTATCGGGAGTTCCCTTTGTTGAACGAGGAATGGTCTGGCGTGATACCCTCAGAGGACCTGGAGTCCGGCAGTGACACTTCCCATTCCCAGGGACCCTGATTTGGTTTTCGCCCCCTTTTAGGCATGTAATGAACAATATTTCATTGTCTTTTGCTTTTTGTTTTTCCTTATGTTTTGTAAGCACAAGGATGCTGGTGTTTGCTGTTTTCCCCCGCTAATAATTAAATGCTAGGCTTTATCACTTATGTTTTGTTGCCCAATACTGATAGGATTGCGGGGATTGTCCCATGTACGATCTGGGGTCCATATGCGTGGCTAGGGAAAAACAGGGGAGACAGGGCTGAGATTCTGTCTCGCTCTGTCCCGCTCTGGCGGGAGAAATCTCGCTCTAGCGGGAGAAATCCCGCTCTAGCGGCCTCACCCTGGTGGGAATAATCCCGCCCCAGCGGCTCAGATGGGAACAGTACCCTGGGTCAACAATTTCCTGGGGTCCTTCCCGTTTCTAAAATTTTCCATTGATCCCCAGGCTATAACTAAGCATTTAGGATACTCCTCTTAGCTAGGATAGTCATGGTCTACCCCGAGTCAATCCCACGGTACATACTCCAGAACCCTTTCACATTAATTCATCACCACAAACACGCAGATCCCCAGGATATGGCTATAAACTCACACGGTTATAGTCGGTCGCAACCCACGTCCAGATTTCGTTTACGAATCACGTCGTAGTTTATCTAGGCCCTTGCACCGAACTCAGTAATGACTTCTCTTTCCGACAATAAGTTCACAAAACTCAAGCAATTGCTACTCGCACAGTTTCGAACCTTTAGGCTAGCATTTTGCACACATCGAAGTCCAGGCAAGCAATACTGTGCACATAATCATATCATACTATCCAAGCAAATATGCCTTTCACATCAACAGTTAATTCAGACAATAAGAAGCACACATTCACAGTTTCAAGCTATAACTCACAGACAAGTCAAAATTCATTAGCTCAATTCGTTACATGGATGACCATTAGATGATCATCCATGAATTTATGCCTCCTCTAAGGCCAGATACCAATTGGAACCTTCTCAGTTCCAATTTACCTTTGCTTGTGTCCCTTCAGCTGTGACTACGGCGTCCGGTTTACTTTGTTGAAATACCAATTCGAATTGGGAGATACCAAATGGACTCAACCCATCCCACAAGTGACAACTCGCACGAAAGGAGAGAAGAAATGGAACAACTTCCTAGAATGCTTCCTAGCTTCCTGAAGATTAGATGTGGACGTCAACACACCAATCCGTAGGAGTCTAGTCCACATTTTCTCTTATATTGGGAGACTGGTAACTTGGGCTCTAATACCAATTTGTCACGACCCAACCCACCGGGCCGTGCGGGAACCTACTCTAACACCTAAGTAGGAGAACCCTCGATTCCCAAACATTTTAAAAGTGCGGGAAAATTAAGAAAACTGTAGATAAAAGGAACTTCATGAAATTTTATAAATAAAGAGTTTTAAACGATTCAAAGTTAACTTGTAAAGTAATTAACTTCCCCAGAGCTCTAGTCTGAACAGGTACAAGAGCTACTAAGATTACAAGGTATACATAATTAATACACAACGCAGCTCCTACCACACGGAAGGAAAAAATAGAAGCTGTTGGAGATTGTCTTCGTCTTCACCTAAGAAACATCATTGATCCTTCAACCAGACTATGCAAAAAAGGCACAACAAGAGTAGTATCAGTAGAACCACACGTACTGGTAGGCATCATGGGTCAACCCGATACCCACCGCATAATATAAGAAATCGACTAGCAGGAAACATGCAATAAGACTGTTCATTCCTCCACCTTTATATCTTTCTGCCCTTACCATTTGTGGATATTTTAACATATGCTAGTACACTTGACTCTAACCCTTACTCGCTCCGTTCTTGCTCATAACTTAATCATTCTATCTCTTAGAGGAGATTCCGAAAATAACTACTACCAACTCAGCCAACCACTCACGACATGCTCTTACTTCTTCCACATCACCCCTCAACCCTTGACTCCTTAGTACGTTCTATAAAGGCTTGTTAACCGTTTCAATACTAATTCTCTCCCAGGGTAATACTTAACTATTTAAATTTATGACATAACACCACCCCAATTCACAACTTTAAGAACACAGACCACTTCTCTAAAGTAACACATAGTAACACCTGGACCCTCGGTCTCCGCTTATCTTATCACATCCTGATTTGGGCCTGACCATTCACAGTTTATCCATTAACGAGATATACCCAATTTACCTTACGGCACAGCCCACCCACGTATATATATAGAATGCACTAAACTAGTTATCAACTCAAGAGCAACATACAGTTCCACATTATCAATAACAAATAGATACGAAATATCAATCACAAGTGGTTCTCTCATGGAACCCATGCCAAAACTGTTAGTGTGCCGGAACGTGGCACCCGATCCAATATATATGTGTCGGTACATGACACCCTATCCAATGTATGTATGTGTGTCGATACGTGACACCCAATCCAATGTATGTATATGTATCAGTACGTGACACCCGATCCAATGCATGTAATTGTGTCGGTACGTGACACCCGATCCAATACATGTAAATGTGTCGGTACGTGACACCCGATCCAGTGCATGTAAATATGTCGGTACGTGACATCCGATTCAATCATTACAATCACAATCACAATCACACCCACAATGAACATACTCATAATCATTCAATCAAGTATTAGGTTCATGGCATGCAATTGTACATATTTAGTGTTTTCCTTAGGTTCGATTCACACATCGCTAATCCCATATATGTATGCACATAACGAAGTTATCAACATGTTTTATATTACACAATTGGAAATCAACCATCACCTAACCCTCGTTCACAGGATGAGGCTTCTTCCTACGGCATACGTCTGATGTAACACCAAGGAATACATGTACAACCATCCCCCTTTCGGTGCATGAAAGCCTACACATGAATTCTACTATCAATTACCAATATACTATGCAGTGAATCACAGATTTACAACTACTCAATTAAATAAACCTGGCCTACCTGGGCGCCAAGCAGTCGCAGAGGGATTGTAGCCCCAATCCTGGCTTCCGAATGACGAAAAGGTGGATTTTTTATCGGAAATCCGCAAGCTATCGACATCCTTACGCTAAAAATCTATTTTCCCTTCCTTCCCAAGTCTAGAGCAGCCTTTTTAGGGTTTCTGGGGGTGATCCTCGCGTCTCTTTGGTATTTTTGGAAAAAGGAGAAATTAAGACTTAGCGTTATTTAAATTTTATCCCGTCTGTCCCACTCTGGCGCTCCTTATCCCGCTGGAGCGCCACCTCCCTGGCGGCATCTAGCCCGCTCTGGCGGGATGATGGGCCCAGTTTTCCCTGACGTTTTTCCTTTCCTAAATAACGACAATTCGGGTCATTACATTCTTAGTGTCATGCTATGTCATGTGGTTTTGCTTAGAGTATCTCGGATTTGAAGTACCATGTCACATCTAGGGCATAGTCTTGGGTCGTGACAATCCACTATCTCATTTTCAGGTAATGTTTCCACTACCTTTTTGTTGACCACATTTTCCTAGTCTATTTTTCAATGATTTTATCATTATTTTTTTCCATTTGATGCTAACAGACAAATATATTCAAGATAATAAGACAATGGTTAAATCAACAAACAATTGCTCTAGCCCCACGGTGGGTGCCAAACTATTTACAAGTAAAATAGTACAATAAAATTTATATTAGGGAAAGAACACACATCTTGATTCAACTCTTATTAGGTTCAATTATTGACAGTTTGAATATTGTTGGATTGATGAGAAAAAATAAATAAAACAAGTAAAAGTGTAAAGAATGTAAAATTATAATTGAAGAAAAATCATATTTGTTTCATAATTAATTCATCAACCTATTATCAATGTTAGAAATTGTAAGTAGTTAAAAGGATTGTATTTACATGATATCTAGAGAAAAATTACTAGAATCTAAGTGATAACCACATTACTATAAACAAATATTCAAATTTGGTTAGTAAATAATTGACCAAATATGGTAAAAACATTTTTTCCATACTAAAAAGAGGTAAATAACAATTAATCCTCATAATTGCACACTCATTTGTTAGATATTTTTTCTTTACACTTTATCTATATATACATCTCTCTATTTATCCTTCAAAATATATTTCTTATCAATATTCTTGAGTAAATTTTCTCTCTTTTATCTTGCTTGTAGAGAAAAGAATGGATTCTTCTTCTGAAATAACCAATTGTCGTGAAATAATACCTTACGTTTCCCTAGTCAATATTTTTCAAATAGCGGTATGTTGTTTTACAATAATAATTTTTTTAGTATTTTGTATAAAAATTATGATGAATCCAGAAAAAGTCTAATTCGAATAGCGATTTGTATAAATTATTTTTGGAGAAATGTTTTTTAAAACATTTATTTTATAAAAGTAGGAAACTTTTCATACAAAAATAAAATGGTTTTCTTAGTTGTTCATTTTAATAAATGTTGACTAATGAAAAGTTGATTCGCACTTAAAAAAAAGAGGATGTAGGGTAACAATGTGTTGTTATAAAATTTAATGAATTAATTTCTACTATAAATTATAAACAAGTCAAAATTCTACAGAACAGAATATAAATAAATAATATTTTTTTCTTCATCCAAAATTTGATAATTATTTTGTACTTCTTCTAATTCCCTACAGGCTCAAGAAAATCAAAGAGTTGATATTAGTGAATCAGTGTTACTACCCTCTAGTGTATCAAGTCATCCAAGGGAGAATGTCTCGGGGACATCTGTAAGAAAATATAATTTAGAATTCTAGTTCTTCCTATTACTTGTTGCTTTACCCTTTAATTTATTATCTTTTCCGTAGATTTTAACTCCTTGATTAAATCTTGATCATTATCGTGCATAAGCAAAAACACATAAATTCTAGGTATTTTTAGACACTTTGGTGATATTTAAATGTATTTTTTTCTTTTTTGGGAATAATTCATTATTGTGAGGAATAATTGTGTATCAAGATTTTGTTTTAACAAATTTTATCATAACATTTATGCCTATTTAGTTTTTACTTTTTGATTTCATTATAAAAAAATAAATGAGATTTTATAAAATTTAGATGTCTTTTAAAAAAAAAATAGAATTATGGGGAATATTTTTTATTCTCTTTCTAATTGAAATTGTGATAGGCTTTGGGATAAAAATGGAAAGAAAATAAGTATTTTGGATTATATATTTTGTCATATAGACGGCGATTAACCACATTATTAAAAAATGAAAAAGTCTGATTAAATTTCTTATTTATAATGATTAGTATTAAATTTTATTTTATAAGCAATCATATTTTATCGAATCTAAAGAAAAAAGTGATTTCAATAATATATTTTATAAACACTAAGATGATTTCTGAGAATATAACATTCAAAATCTGAAGCATGAATTTCTGTCTGACTGGCCTAGCAAGTATAATTCATGAACTAGGATAAATTTAGACAAGCTGGGGTTCTGAGTTCTATGCAAGGAACTAAACTACTTTATCAAGAAATATGGTATTTATATCAAAGGAGCCATAATCATAATAAATCTTGAAAATCTAGAAACCCTAGGTCTGAACAGTTTATGAAAATCTGAAAAAACTAACTGAATTCTAGGGACCTAATGGGTGAAAAGAACCCACTAGTGAAATCCCACATACCTGGTGACGAAATCTACTGAGAAATCCTTTGGATTTCGGGGCTGAACTTCGAAGAATCTTTCTTCCTGTTCTTGGGAGAGCTGGTCACCTCTTTCTCTTCTTTTCGCTCTAAGTTGGGTGCTTTTTTGGAGAATGAGGGTTCTGGGTAGGTTCTGACTAGATTATTAGGCTTAAACCGAGTAAAATGACGTAATTTAGGCATGAAACGATGTAGTTTAAGTCCCCAATGCATAGGGTAAAAGACTAATACGACCGTGACTTAAATTCTGCCAAAGTGGCTTCAAGACAGACTTCACGGGCCGTCATGATGACCAAGGCCTGTCTAGTAGCTCGTGAAGATGCCCTGCCAAACAGGGCTTCACTAAAATGGGCATAACTTTTTACTCTGAGCTTGGATTTTAGCAAAATCGATGGCGTTGGAAAGAGAACTCAATTATCTTTAATTTGATAGGTCATGAGCCACCTAAATAGTTTTGTGCTAAAAGATATGACCGTTTGAAATTGACCCAAAACTTGAAGGCTGAACTACCCCATTCACGGTCCACTTCACGGACCGTGTGAAGCACCACGGGCCGTAGAGACGATCGTGATTTCTCACAGAAACTAGGGTGGTTCTGGGGTGACTTCTACGAGCCACTTAACGGTTTGTGTGGGGTTCCACGGACCGTCTAGTGGTCTGTGGTTCATCACAGTGGTCTTGGGTGGCTCCTGGTCACTTTTACGGGCAACCTGACGGCCCGTGTGGAGTTCCATGGCCCGTGAAGGGGTCTGTGGTCCTTCACATTTTATGAAGTATGAACCACGGTGGGGGTGACTAGTTGTGGTCCTGTACACGGCCCGTGGACGCCTCTGTGGTTCACCCTTTTTTCCTCCTGTACAGTCCTAGTTAGATTTTTGAGGTGTTACAGGTTTCCTGCGTAGAATAGCATCTAGAACTTGCCCTGTTTGTATTGTGACAACTTGAATTGCATGAACATGATTTAGGTATTTGTCACGCCCCGAGCCTACACCCTGGGCATGACTGGCACTCGAGAACCATTGTTGGTTCCAGAGCGAACCCTTGGCCTGGCTCAATACTCAGCAGAAGGCTTGCTCATAAATATAAGAAATCAAAAATAACTCAACTCATAACACAACGCTTTAATTCAAGTCTCATGATGATTAACTTAGAACATTTAAAAATATTCAAACTGGCCACAAGGGGTAACTCAAGTCTTAAACATTAACAAATTGGAAATGGAAAAAACTCCTCAACTACTAATGTTTATGAAGCCTCTAATACTATGAGTGATGTCGGGATAAGACCCCCAATGTTCCTAACAAAACTGAAATAATAGAAATAAATGAGGGATCCTCCGGAAGTAAGGAGGCTTATCAAACAACTCTGGGACCGCAAGTGGTATCAACGAAGGGCCTGTTGATGACCCTGATCTCCTGTATCTGCATAATGAAACGATGCAGACCAAATGGCATCAGTACATTGAATGTACGAGCATGTAAGGGGAACACTGAACATAACATAAAAGCTTGAACTTGGAAAGAAGGAAACATACTCACCTCAACTCTACTCAACTCAACCTCAACTCATGGATACTCAACTCAATACAGTATAAAAACAACAATAAAGATGCAGTTTATATAAATCATTTAAAACAGTAGATAACATCTCAATGTATTTAAAAATACAATAATAACTCTTATTTGTATGTAAAGATAAAAAATAACTCAATTTGAGAGATTCTCTAACCGACAACCATCACTATGAGCTCTGTGATAATACAACATCTCACCACGCTGCCAGAACTATCCTATACCTTGCCGGAGTATAAGACATCCTAAACTAAGTGGATCCACTAAGCTATGCTTAAAATAAATAAGGAATCATCTAAAAAGTATGAGCCTTTCTACCCACGTTGGCTACATAGTTTATAAGGATATTGAGTGGTTTGAACTCGTCCCCATATCGGTGCTCAATACTACTCCCAATAATATAACTCAGCTCATCTGTTTAAAAACATTTCCTCATCCTCAAATTTTGAGATTATTACTCAAAAGGTTCTCTTAAAAGAGATTATACTCAAACCTCCTCATGAACTCATTTGGAAATAGATGTTTCCTCTCATATTAAATGAAATAAAAACATTTACTCTTGGGAATACTTAGTTCCCATATATATACAATTTGAAAAATGAAACTCAACTCTCCTCATCCTGATACTCAAGTCTTAAAACAAGTTTTAAAAGTTACAAAAGACTTCTCAAATGACTCGAAAGAACTCTCAAGACTTTACTCTTAACTCTACCTTGAATTTGAATTATGAGTTCAAGGGTTATGATTCATGTTGTGAAGGATCACTCGATGTTTATATATAGTTTAGAGTAGTTGGAATCAGAAAGGAGTGAAGGTACACTTTAAAAGAACTCAGACGGGATAAACGACGGAAAAAAGGACAAGGGCAAGCGACCCTGGCGCACGGAGTGGCGCGGGGCGCCAACCTATAAACTACAGAACCTCTTTTCTGGCACACTATTGGCACGGCGCGCCAGCCCCTGCCCAGAAATTTCCGATGAATTTTCTTCTTCGATTTTTGGCACTAATTCACCTAGAATCGAATGGTTTCTTCCTAACTCTCCTAGATACGAATACCCAAACCTTAGTAAACGAAACTCCACTCATAAAAAACCCTCAAACTCCTAACATTCATCTCAAGAATTCATCAAACCTCATTATTAAAGATTTATGAAACAAAACTTCAGGAAACTCATCAAGAACTAAATTATTCAACCCCAAGAATGAAATTACGGATTAACATCACATGATTGGTGTGTGGGTGAACGAACCCAACACTTTGAGAGCTTACATACCTCTTAGGGATCAAACCCTTGGTGAAATTCCTCGACAAATCTCAAGAATCTTGACGAACGCCTTGAACCTCTCATCTTTTCTCCTTTTGAACTCCTCTCAAAACCCTAAGCATGATTTTGAATTGTGAAAACTGACCCAAATCAGTTTAGACCCCTAAAATATTACTAAAAATGTTTAAAACTATTGGGGTAAGGAAAAGACCAAAATACCCCTTATTAATTCAGGTAACTTTCCTTAACTGGACAGGCTGACTTCAATCGGCCATATCTCTCTCATTCGAACTCAAAACTTAGCAAACTCGGTGTCGTTGGAAAGAGGTTTCAAGGGCCTTTTATTTGATATCTTATGGGATACCTAACTCATCTTGTACTGAAAGTTATGGTCGTTTAAAGTTGACCCAAAACTCACAACTTAAGCTTAACTTGAACAAATCTCAAATTAGCTCTTTCCAAATAGTTCTTTCTAAATTTAGCCCTTTCTAAGGCCGATGTGTTTCAGCGTTTCATTGTATAGCCCGTTCAATTCTATGTTTATGCCTCCTTGACATTATCCCTAGTGAAGCCCATTTTGAGCCTTGTAGACTGTTTCTTTGTTAGCCGCATGATAAGCCTTATCCATTTTTTGAAACTTTCTCAATTTGATCCAAACAATGTTTTGTAATGTATTATGTAGTGAAGAAAGGGTTGAATCAGAAACAGTGTGACTAAAAAGGTGTAACACCCCGTAGTAAAAAAAAAGCCAAAGCAGCAGCTTTCCAGATGTTGCAGGTGACAAACAACGCCGACCACCCACGGCCCGTGGATGGGACCACGGACTGTAGGTGTGGTCCGTAGATGACCTGCCCAGCTAGGGTCTGAGGGCCAAGAACTATGTCCAGACCTATGGACCGTAGGTCAGACCACGGTCCGTGTTTTGAGGCCATGTAACACCCAAAAACTAGTAGACTAAACTAGGACCTTATGTGAGGGTTCTAGAGTTTGACATGATGGTTAGAGTCGTAGAAATGACTTTTTGTACTTAGAATGAGGGGTTTAGGTGTTAAACGTCAAGGTACGACTCCCCAAGGACCAACCAAGGGTCCTTGAGGAGGACCCTAGCAAAACATCCCCAAATCTGCCCCAAAAGACAGTCCACCCACGTTGGGGACTCACGCACCGTGGGTCCACCCCCGCCCCGTGGGGGAGGGTCGTGGGTCAAGGGGTTTCAAGACATGTTCCAGTACCCCAGCCATGGATGACCAGCACGGCCCGTGGGTCCATGCACGGCCCGTGGGTCGGGGTCTCGTGGGTTGGGCAGTGTTGTCCTTAGGTCGGTTAAGTTAGGGGGTTAAGGGAAGGTTCTAGAATTAATTAGTTATTAAGTAGGGTCATTTTATTAATAATTAGGCCACCTATATAAAGCTATTAGACCCTTAATTAGATGATTCCAAATAATTTTTTTAATTAACCCAAAATAGCCCAATTCCTTCCGAAAAAATCCTCTCTCTAGAAAGTGAAGAAGAAGAAGAAGAAGAGAAGAAAGCTAGGTCAACTTCCTCCATTGTTGCAAGCTTATGTGAGGTCTTTATATCCAAGGTATGTTAGCTTATTCATCCATGGATTCTACCATCCATGGATCCCCCTAGATTTCCCCCAATTGTGAAGGTAAACCCCCAATTCTAGCTAGGGTTTCTTTCTATATTGTGGGTAGTGTTGAGTATGATTCTAATTTAGTGGATAATACTTGTTTATTATTGATTTAGTATTGAATCAAGATATTATGATGATGTTACATGTTTTCCATGGCTAACCCTAGTATAATTGATGAAATTGAGGAATGTGGGTTTATGCCTTGTGAAGTGAAATTGAAGACTTAGAGTTGATCTTCTAAATTATGTATAGTAATTGTTCAAGAATAGATGCATGTAAACATGAATTGAATTAGATTAAAGTATATACGATTGATCATGACTAGTAAAGCTTGAGATTGAACCTATATGATGAATTATGGCTAGAATTGCTTAAAGATGAAACTTATGACTAGAATGTCTTGAAATCTAGATATGCATGATGAGTGTATGAAATAAAGCTTTGAGAGTAAGGCTTGTAGTCATGAATGTTGATCACTAGGGTTTTGAGAGTAAAGCCAATGTGATGAATTATGTATGTAAAGGCTTTGAGAGTAAAGTCTATATGAGAATAGAAGTCTAATAGGTAGAATTGTGGTTAAAGGCCTATACTCACTTAACCTACCTTATGAATGCTTGAAAGTATAAAGTGATAGGATCACTTGAACATGGATTGATTGTCAAGTACATTATTCCATGAGACATGAATGTTAAGCAAGGCTTAATAATGAATCTAAGGGGTGTATGTTTGGCCCCAAATGGATATTGACAATGAGAGGGAGTGTCACACAAGGTAGGGTCTGGGCTCCAAGTTGAGAGGATAACCACACCTAGTTGATGTGAGGACTATCCAAGTTAAAAGGGGAACTCTTACATAGTAGAGTATGGGTTTTCTGAAAGTTAGATCTCATGAGATGGAAGCCTTCACCTAGTGGAGTTAGGGTTTCTTGTAGCAATTTCCGTATCCAATGAACTAAGACATACTTAGAGAAGTATCTCCAAGTTTTTAAAATCAATAATTAACTTAGACATGCTTAAATAAGTATCTCATAGGGTTCAACCTAGTAATGAACTAAGATGTGCTTGAGGAAGTACCTCATAGTGTTCTAAGGTTTTATAAGGGGGAATAGTCTCCAATTAAGAAGTGTGAGTATGATGACCTAAAGGAGTACTTAGTGTGGGTAGGATTATGGGGTTTTATCCATGCATTGCACAAGTATGACTTATGGTTACCTAAGAAGTGTTTCTCTTATATGATGTATGTTTGATGGATTGTTGCTATAGTTGCCTTTCATGTTATGTTTGACTAAAGGTGAGAGATTCCCTTGTCTATGAGAAGTAAGCTAATGATGAGATCAAAAGATGATAAAGATGTATGATAGCCTAAAAGTGGTACTTAGCCTAGGTGGGATTATGGGATCTCATAGCCTAGGTGAGATTATGGGATCTCATTTATGCATTGCACAAGTATAACTTGAAGGTTACTTATGAAGTTCTCTTAGGTTAAGAGGATTCGAGTATGGACTACGCTTATGAGTATGTGGTATTTCCTATGTTGTTGGATTATGCCTTATGATGTCTTATGCTCATATTATGTCTATGTTGGAGATTATGCTTATGATTATGCTATTGTCTCTTATGTTCATGAATTATGTTATATGTTGGCTAACCCTTGTGTTATGCTCTTATGATGTCATGCTAGCTAATATATTTAGTATTTTTGTATTAACACATACTCTTGCCTACATTCTTATCAAATGTAGGGTCCGGCGACTTTGAGTTACATTCTTGTAGATAGGTTCCTAGAAGTCCAAGAAGTTGAATATTGGCGAATCCTCATAGTATCGAGGATAAAGCCACCATTTCTTTTATGTCTTTTCTTTATGTTTGAGACTATTGTATGGGTTGTGACCCAAGAGTATTCAAAGTTCTATTAGATGGTTTGAGACAAAAGAGTAGTAAGACTTCCGCTTGCGTTTTATAAAGATTTTGATAGTATGGATAAAGTTTTTAAAATTTATGTACTTTTCTATTATATTATGTTATGATATGATAAGGGCTTGTATGAGACCTCTTCGGGGTCAAGTACGCCATGTTACATCTAGGGTGTACCCTGGGTCGTGACAAACTTGGTAATCAGAGCACAAGGTTTAGAATAGTTCTAGGATTGTCTCAAACCACATCTAGTAGAGTCTTGTTCATAAATGTGTAGCGTGCCACATTTATGAATATGAGGCTATTGGATGTTTAGGAAACTTCACTTCTTCATTCTCTAAGTCGTGCCATAGAGTTTGGCTCTATTAGATCTTTCTCCTAATCCGTGCCCTATGGTTTTCAGGATATGGCTAATACAAGGGCAAATGCTAGGAGGGATGAGGAAGGCAATGTGGACCAAGAGGCTCCTCCCCAAGCTCCTCCTCAAGCTCTAATTGATCCTTTAGTTGAGAATGTGACCCATGCGGAGTTTAGGTCTACTATCCAATTGTTGGCTCAAGCCATGACGGCGCAAGCCAATAGGGAGGTGGTAGCTCCGGTGAATCCAATAGTGAGTGGGGCTGCTTTAAGAGTGAGGGAGTTTTTGAGAATGAAACCTCCAAAGTTTTATGGCTCCAAAGTGGAGGAAGATCCTTAGGGGTTTATAGATGAGGTTTATAAAGTACTTGCTCTCATGGGGTGACTTCAGTAGAAATGGCGGAGCTAGCCGCTTACCAATTGAGGGATGTTGCTCAAATATCGTATGAGCAATGGAAAGATACTAGGTCGGTAGGAGCGGGCCCAATAGAGTGGGAAGTGTTCAAACTAGCATTTCTTGATAGGTTCTTTCCCCGAGATTTGAGGGAAGCTAAGGTAGAAGAATTCATTAACCTTAAGCAAGGTAGCATGAGTGTTAAGGAGTATGCCTTGAAATTCACCGAACTATCAAAGTATGCTCCGTCTATGGTATTGGATTCGAGGGATATGATGAGTAGGTTTTTGACGAATGTGTCCGACTTGGTTGAAGAAGAATGCCGTACGACAATGCTTGTGGGTGACATGGATATCTCTAGGCTTATGGTGTATGCCCAACAAATTGAGGAGTCAAAACTTAGGAAAAAGAACAGGGAGGCAAAAAGGGCTAGGACCAATGATGGGAACTTCTCCAATACTAAGTCCGATGAACAAGGTACACCTAGGTCTAAACAAAGGTATTCCGATCAAGATTCCCCTTATAACCTTAGGTTTAACCAAGAGAAAGGTAGTGGGTCTCCATTACCTAAGTCTACTTGCACCAAGTATGGAAGGAATCATTATGGTAAGTGCCTAGCCGGCATGGATGGTTGTTATGGTTGTGGGAAAAGTGGACACAAAATGAGGGATTGCCCGGTGCTTAAGGCTAAGGGAAGGGAGGATAAGCAAGTTTCTCCTAGTGGTCCGGATGAGAGTGCTCAAAAGAATAATAGGTTCTATGTCCTCCAAGCTAAAAATGATCAAGAGTGACCTCCTAATCTTGCTACCGGTATGTGTTTTATGCTTTATTAGATTCCGGTATTGTTTGGTCTTTTGTGACTTTATATGTGAGACTTGAAGTTGTCTTTAGTGTGAAAGGTGCTTAGAAAGTCCGTTTAGGCTTCCTCCCAAGGGGGAGATAGTGTTCTTAGATAAGCAAGGCCATTGTGTGCTTATGTGTTGCCATGATTTCCTTATATGATGCATGTTCATGAATAAGCTTAAAACTTGAAAAAAAAATGACTTAGGTGCATTCTTTTCCTCATGTTGTAGAGCATTGAGTAAGAGTTGCCTATTTGACTTCATGAGATGAATATATGAGCATGCCTTAGTTTGGAGTTGAGAGATTCCTCCTTAAATGAATGTATTTTTGAGTAAATTGCATATAGGATCCATGAGTCTATGTTGAGCATGTTGTAACTATGAGATGGTAGTTCCTCCTTGAACATGACTAGATATGAGAATTTCTTGCATCTTGGGTTGTTAGATGTAGTTCCTACTTCCTTGTGTTGCATTGAGTATCTTTAGTTTGGAGATGAAGTTTTCCTCCTTTGTTTGTGTTCATTTAAATGTGTTGCATGCATGATGGGCTGCTAGTCTAGAGTCGTTTACTTTAAGAAGTGTTTAGAATTGTCATTCCAGGACGAATGTTCTCAAGGGGGAGATATTGTAACACCCGGAAACTAGTATACTAAACTAGGACCTTATGTGAGGATTATAGAGTTTGACGTGAGGGTTAGAGTCGTAGAAATGACTTCCTGTACTTAGAATGAGGGGTTTAGAGGTTAAACGTCAAGGCACGACTCCCCAAGGACCAACCAAGGGTCCTTGAGGAGGACCCTAGCAAAACAGCCCCAAACTGCCCCAAAAGACAGTCCACCCGTGTTGGGGACTCACACCCCGTGGGAGAGGGTCGTGGGTCAAGGGGTTTCAAGACATGTTCCAGTACCCCACCCACGGAAGACGGCCCATGGGTCGGAGTCTCGTGGGTTGGGCAGTGTTGTCCCTAGGTCGGTTAAGTGAGGGGGTTAAGGGAAGGTTCTAGAATTAATTAGTTACTAAGTAGGGTCATTTTATTAATAATTAGGACACCTATATAAAGCTATTAGACCCTTAATTAGATGATTCCAAATCATTTTTTTGAATTCACCCAAAAGAACCCAATTCCCTCCCAAAAAATCATCTCTCTAGAAAGTGAAGAAGAAGAAGAAGAAAAGAAATCTAGGTCAAATTCCTCCATTGTTGCAAGCTTATGTGAGGTCTTTATATCCAAGGTATGTTAGATTATTCATCCACAGATTCTTCTATCCATGGATCCCCCTAGATTTCCACCAATTGTGAAGGTAAACCCCCAATTCTAGCTAGGGTTTCTTCCTATATTGGGGTTAGTGTTGAGTATGATTATAATTGAGTGGATAGTACTTGTTTATGATTGATTTAGTATTGAATCAAGATATTATGATGATGTTACATGTTTTCCATGGCTAACCCTAGTATAATTGATGAAATTGAGGAATGTGGGTTTATGCCTTGTGAAGTGAAATTGAAGACTTAGAGTTGATCTTCTAGAATTGATGTTATGTATAGTAATTGTTCAAGAATAGAAGCATGTAAACATGAATTTAATTAGATTAAAGTATATACGATTGATCATGACTAGTAAAGCTTGAGATTGAACCTATATGATGAATTATGACTAGAATTGCTTAAAGATGAAGCTTATGATTAGAATGTCTTGAAATCTAGATATGCATGATGATTGTATGAAATAAAGCTTTGAGAGTAAGGCTTGTAGTCATGAATGTTGATCACTAGGGTTTTGAGAGTAAAGCCAATGTGATGAATTATGTATGTAAAGGCTTTGAGAGTAAAGTCTATATGAGAATAGACGTCTAATAGGTAGAATTGTGGTGAAAGGCCTATACTCACCTAACCTACCTTATGAATGCTTGAAAGTATAAAGTGATAGGATCACTTGAACATCGATTGATTGTCAAGGACATTCTTTCATGAGACATGAATGTTAAGCAAGGCTTAATAATGAATTTAAGGGGTGTATGCTTGGCTCCAAATGGATATTGACAATGAGAGGGAGTGTCACACAAGGTAGGGTCCCAGCTCCAAGTTGAGAGGAGAACCACACCTAGTTGATGTGAGGACTATCCAAGTTAAAGGGGGAACTCTTACGTAGTAGAGTGCGGGTTTTCCCAAAGTTAGATCTCATGAGATGGAAGCCTTCACCTAGTGGACTTAGGGTTTCTAGTAGCAATCTCCGTATCCAATGAACTAAGACATACTTAAAGAAGTATCTCCAAGTGTTCAAAAGCAATAATGAACTTAGACATTCTCAAAGAAGTATCTCATAGGGTTCAACCTAGTAATGAACTAAGATGTGCTTGAGGAAGTACCTCATAGTGTTCTAAGGTTTTATGAGGGGGAATAGTCTCCAATTAAGAAGTGTGAGTATGATGACCTAAAGGAGTACTTAGTGTGGGTAGGATTATGGGGTATTATCCATGCATTGCACAAGTATGACTTATGGTTACCTAAGAAGTGTTTCTCTTATATGATGTATGTTTGATGGATTGTTGCTATAGTTGCCTTCCATTTTATGTTTGACTAAAGGTGAGAGATTCCCTTGTCTATGAGAAGTAAGCTAATGATGAGATCAAAAGATGATAAAGATGAATGATGGCCTAAAAGTGGTACTTAGCCTAGGTGGGATTATGGGATCTCATCTATGCATTGCACAAGTATAACTTGAAGGTTACTTATGAAGTTCTCTTAGGTTAAGAGGATTCGAGTATGGACTAAGCTTATGAGTATGTGGTATTTCCTATGTTGTTGGATTATGCCTTATGATGTCTTATGCTCATATTATGTCTATGTTGGAGATTATGCTTATGATTATGCTATTGTCTCTTATGTTCATGACTTATGTTTTATGTTGGCTAACCCTTGTGTTATGCTCTTATGATGTCATGCTAGCTAACATATTTAGTACTTTTGTATTAACGCATACTCTTGCCTGCATTCTTATCAAATGTAGGGTCCGGCGACTTTGAGTTACATTCTTGAAGATAGGTTTCTAGAAGTCCAAGAAGTTGAAGATTGGCGAGTCCTCATAGTATCGAGGATAAAACCACCATTTCCTTTATGTATTTTCTTTATGTTTGAGACTATTGTATGGGCAGTGACTCAAGAGTATTCAAAGTTGTATTAGATGGTTTGAGATAAAAGTGTAGTAAGACTTCCGCTTGCGTTTTATAAAGACTTCGATTGTATGGATAAAGTTTTTAAAATTTTCATACTTTTCTATTATCTTATGTTATGATATGCTAAGGGCTTGTATGAGACCCTTCGGGGTCAAGTACGCCATATTACATCTCGGGTGTACCCTAGGTCGTGACAGGCCCCAAGAATCAAGTCTCTAACCACCAACCACGAGTGTTCAGGACGGACCGTCGGTCAGTCCACGGTCCGTCGGCGGGGTCTCGTGGGTCACTGTTGTCAGTTATTTTTTAAGGGCAATTGGGTATTTTCCTAATTAATTAGTTCCAATACTATGTCATTTTGGATATGTTTAGAACCCCTATAAAAGCCTTTTAACCCCGAAATTCACCCGATTTACTTCATTCTTCCAAATTCACAAATGAATAACTCTCAAATAATTCTCTCTCTAGAACTTGAAGAAGAAGAAGGATTCATCTAGGGTTTCAAGCTAAGGTTCCAATTCCTCCATTGAAGGCTAGCATTTGGAGTCAAGGTATGATAGTTTTCATCTATGGATTCCTTTCATCCATGGAATTTCCAAATTCTCTATTTCTAAAGGTAGAATTCCCAATTGAGTTAGGATTTTCTTTAATTACCATGGGTTCTTTTGATTTTTGATTTAATTGATTGAATTATGATCTGTTATGCATGAATTGATGATACATGATGATTTTATGATGATTTCCCCATGAACCAATGTAATCCCCCATGTTTTCAAGTTGTAAATCATATGATAAGGGATTTTGAGTATAAAGCATGTGTTCTATGAAATTAAGCATGTATTGCAAGCTTTACATGTATTTATGATGAAATCCATATCTAACACATGTTTTTTAAGAGTTTATGATTGAAAGTGGGTTTTGACCTCAAGAGGTAAATTATGGACTTATGCATTATTTATGAGATTTATGCAAATGTTTTAAGGGTGCTTTGAGAGTAAAGTACCAATGATGATGTTGTTGTTGTGTTATTGAAAGGACATTCTCATAAACACATAACTAGCATGATGTGAAAGGTTTTCTCACATAGAAAGAATTCTTAGGTTAAAAGGCTTTCTCACCTAATTGAATCAAAGATAAAGAGCTATCTTAATGAAACTAGCTTGAATTGGTTGTCCAAAGGTACTTTTTCATGAGTCATGAAGTCAAGTAAGAAATAACTATTCCGTGAGAATTTATGCTTAGCACCGAGTAGATATTGATAGTGAGATGGAAGCTCTCCCGTAGTAAAGGTCGGGTTTCCAAAGCAATCTCATGAGATGGAAGCTCCCCCGTAGTAGAGGCCGGGTTTCTAGTAGTAATCTCCTTATCCCATAACTATGTGCCCCCATAGGTTGATTAGCTAGTGGACCCACTTAAGTTAGAAGTTCATGGTTCTACATTAGGCAAGAAGAACAACCCTTTTCGGTGTGGGAGACACTGGGGATCATGTTGTAGCTCACATGGTCTCAATGTCAGTTAAGGCTAATTCCCCACAAGTAATAATGAACTAAGGTTACTTCAAGAAGTATCTCACATGAGTTCAAAGGTTTTAAAGATGAAGTTAGCTTGCATTGGCCATGATTTTATGACTTATGTTTTATAAAGCTTTTATATCATGTTTAGCTTGGTCAATTGTATCTCATGAAATGAAATGTCCCTTTTAGCATGTTTTAAATTTTTTATGCATGGCTATCATACTTGGTACATTATTTTGTACTAACACATACTCTTGCCTACATTTTCCCCAAATGTAAGGTCTGACAGACAGGTTTCTGAGTCTCGTGGCTAGTAGTTGAGTTCGTGATTCCCGAGCTTTGGTGAGTCCTCATGCTTCGAGGACGGAGTTATTGTTTTACTTTCTATCATGTATTTCTATTTTTGTCATGATGTATGGGCTAGGTCCAATTTCATTCTATTGTATTAGATGTCTATGATGAGACAAGTGTTTAGACTTCCGCTTTACTTTTATTAAAGATTTAGACTTGGACTATTATTTTACTGTTATTGTTCTATTTCTTATGTTATGAGAACTAAGTGGCTTGTATGGAGTCCTTCGGGGGTTCTATACGCCATGTGACATCTAGGGGGTACCCCTGGGTCGTGACAAACTTGGTAATCAGAGCAAGGTTTAGAATGGTCCTAGGTTGTCTCATAAGCCATGTCTAGTAGAGTCTTGTACATGAGTGTGAAACGCGCCACATTTATGAATAAGAGGCTACAATATGAGTAGGAAATTCCACTTCTTTCATTACTCTTAAGTCGTGCGATAGAGTTTAATTCTATAAAGTCTCTCTCCTAATCCTTATCCTATGTTGTTCATGATATGGCTACCCGAAGAGCTTATGCTAGAAGGAATGTGAGGGAGAATGAGGAACAAGAAGCTCCTCCCCAAGATCCTCAAGTTTCGATCGATCCTTTGGCCGAACAAGTGTCGAATGTAGAGTTTAGGGCTGCTTTTCAAGTGTTGGCTCAAGCGGTGACAACCCAAGCAAATAGGGAGGTTGCGGTTCCCGTGAACCCAAAATGGGTATGGCGGCTTCAAGAGTGAGGGACTTCACAAGGATGAATCCTTCGGAGTTTCATGGTTCAAAAGTTGAGGAAGATCCTCAAGAGTTTATTGATGAGGTCTACAAGGTTTTGATAATCACGGGAGTTACACCGGTGGAAAAAGCGGAGTTGGCCGCTTATCAACTAAAAAGAGTGGCTCAAATATGGTATAATCAATGGAAATAAGGGAGACCGGAAGATGTGGGTCCTCTTGATTAGGAGAAGTTCAAAACAGCTTTTCTTGATAGGTTCTTTCCCTTAGAGATGAGGGAAGCCAAGGTGCTTGAGTTCATTAACCTCCGGTAAGGGAGTATGCTCTAAAGTTCACTCAATTATCGAAATATGCTCCAACAATGGTTGCAGATTTAAGGGATAGAATGTGTCAGTTCATTTTGGGTGTGTCCAAAATGGTAGTTAAAGAGTGCCGAACCGCCATGCTCATTCATGACATGGACATCTCTCATCTCATGGTGCATGCACAACAAATTGAGGAGAAAAACTTAAGGAAAAGTCTAGAGAGGTAAAGAGGGCTAAGACCGGTGATGGAAATTTCTCTCATGCAAGGTCCAATGGAAAAGGTCGTCCTAGATTCAGACAAAAGTTTTCCGGTAGATATTTCTCTTATGCTCCTCCAAAGTTCAACCAAGATAGGGTGTCTAACCCTAAGCATCAAGGAGGTAATGGTAGTGGATCTTCATTGTCTAGGTCTACTTGTACTAAGTGTGTAAGTAAGCACGATGGTAAGTACCTAGCCGACACGGATGGTTGTTATGGGTGTGGTAAAAGTGGTCACAAAATAAGGGATTGCCTGATGCTTACGGCTAAAGGAAGAGAGGGCAAGCAAGCAACTCCTAGTGGTTCGGGTTCTAATGCTCCTAAGCAAAACCGTTTCTATGCACTTCAGACTCGTGGGGAGCGAGAGAGTTCTCCCGATGTGGTTACCGGTACGTTGAAAGTTTTTCAACTAGATGTATATGCTTTACTTGATCCCGATGCTACTTTGTCTTTTGTGACGCCATATGTGGCTATGAGATTTGATGTGCTCCTCGATGTGTTGTTAGAACCTTTTTTTGTCTCTACTCCTGTTGGTGATTCTATTGTGTCTAAGAGGGTCTATAGAAAGTGTCATGTTTCCTTGTCCCATAGAGTTATGCTTGTTGACTTGGTAGAGCTTGATATGTTAGATGTTGATGTTATCTTGGGTATGGATTGGTTGCACTCATGTTATGCTTCTATTGATTGTAGAATTCGTGTAGTCAAGTTTCAGTTTCCAAATGAGCCTGTCCTAGAGTAGAAGTGGGGAAATTTTATGCCTAAGGGTCAATTCGTCTCTTGTCTTAAATCTAGAAAAATGATCTCTAAGGATTGCATTTACCATCTAGTTAGGGTGAGGGATGTAGATTCTGAAACCCCTTCTCTTAAGTCGGTCCCCGTTGTAAATGATTTTCCGGAAGTCTTTCCAGATGACTTACCCGGTATTCCTCCCGAGCGGGAAATAGACTTTGGTATTGACCTTCTCCCAGATACGTAACCTATTTCTATCTCTCCTTACCGTATGGCTTCGGCAGAACTTAAGGAGTTGAAAGAACAATTGAAAGATCTGTTGGATAAGGGCTTCATCCGACCGAATATCTCTCCATGGGGTGCTCTGGTTTTGTTCGTTAGAAAGAAGGATGGTTCTCTTCGTATGTGTATAGAATATCGTCAGTTGAATAAGGTGACTATTAAGAATAAGTATCCTCTTCCAAGGATAGATGATTTATTTGACCAACTTCAAGGGGCAAGTTATTTCTCTAAGATTAATCTCCGATCGGGTTATCATCAATTGAGGGTGAGAGAAGATGACATTCCAACGACGTCTTTTCGAACATGGTATGCTCATTATGAGTTCCTAGTAATGTCGTTTGGTTTGACTAATGCTCCGTCTATGTTTATGGACTTGATGAATAGAGTGTTTAGGCAATACCTAGACATATTTGTGATTGGGTTTATTGATGATATTTTGAACTACCCAAGAAGTGAGAATGAGCATATTGATCATTTGAGGATCGTGTTGCAAATTCTTAAGGAACAATAGCTTTTTGCAAAGTTTAGCAAATGTGAATTTTGGTTGAGATCGGTAGCTTTCCTTGGTCATATTGTTTCAAGTAAGGGTATTAGGTAGATCCTAAGAAGACGGATGCAGTCAAGAGTTGGCCTAGACCTCTAACTCCTTCGGATGTTAGAAGTTTCTTTGGTTTAGCCGGTTATTATAGAAGGTTTGTTGAGGGATTTTCCTCAATTACCTCTCCTTTGACGGCTTTGACTCAAAAGAAGGCTAAGTTCGTATGGTCTGAATTATGTGAAAAGAGTTTCCAAGAATTGAGAGATAGACTTACTTCCCCTCCGGTGTTGACCTTACCCGAAGGAACAGTTGATTTGTGGTTTATTGCGATGCTTCAAGAATTGGGTTAGGGTGTGTGCTTATGCAAAATGGGAAAGTGATTGCCTATGCCTCAAGGCAACTTAAAGTTCATGAAAAGAATTATCCTACTCATGACCTTGAATTAGCAGCGGTTGTTTTTGCCTTAAAGATTTGGAGGCATTACTTGTGTGGGGTTCATGTTGATGTTTTTACCGACAACAAGAGTTTGCAATATGTGTTCAATCAAAAAGATTTGAATCTTCGCCAAAGGAGGTGGCTTGAGTTATTGAAAGATTACGACATGAGTGTTCTTTATCACCCCGGTAATGCTAATGTGGTAGCGGATGCTCTTAGTTGATTATCTATGGGTAGTGTTGCTCATATTGAAGAAGAAAAGAAAGAGTTGGTTCGAGATGTTCATAGATTGGCTCGGCTAGGTGTTCAATTGGTGGACTCCACCAAGGGTGGTGTTATGGTCAAAATGGTTTCGAATCTTCTTTTGTGGCAGATGTGAAAGCCAAGCAAGATCTTGATCCAATTTTGGTAGAATTGAAAGAAGCGGTGCTTAAGAAATCCGTTGAGGCTTTCTCCCAAGGGGGAGATGGGGTACTTAGATACCAAGGTCGGTTATGTGTTCCAAATATTGGTGACTTGAGGGAACAAATCTTGTTAAAAGCCCATAGTTCGCGGTATTCCATTCACCCGGGAGCCACCAAGATGTACTGTGATTTGTAGGAATTCTATTGGTGGAATGGGATGAAGAAGGATATTGCGGGATTTGTGGCTAAGTGTCCAAATCGCCAACAAGTAAAGGTTGAGCATCAGAAACTGTGAGGTTTATCCCAAGATATTAGCATTCCTACTTGGAAGTGGGAAGACATGAATATGGACTTTATTGTTGGTTTGCCTCGCACCCGACGACAACATGACTCTATTTGGGTGATAGTAGATCGTATGATGAAATTGGCTCATTTTCTTCCCGTCAAAGTTTCTTATTCGGCGAAGGACTATTCCAAGTTATAGTTGAGAGAAATGGTAATGTTGCATGGAGTGCCTTTGTCCATTATTTCTTATCGTGGTACCCAATTCACTTCTCAGTTTTGGAAGTCATTCCAAAAGGGTCTTGGCACTAAGGTTAAGCTTAGTACGACCTTTCATCCCCAAACTGAGGGGCAAGCGGAGCGTACTATTCAGACTTTGGAATATATGTTGAGAGCTTGTGTGATTTATTTTAAGGGTAATTGGGATGACCATTTACCATTGATTGAGTTTGCCTATAATAATAGCTATCACTCGAGTATTGATATGGCTCCATTTGAGGCATTTTATGAAAGGAGGTGTATATCTCCTATCGGTTGGTTTGAGGTGGGTGAAGTTACCCTGATAGGTTTCGAATTGGTACATGAGGCCATAGAGAAAGTTTGACTTATCAGAGAAAGGTTGAAAATGACTCAAAATCGGTAAAAGTCATATGTCGATGTGAGAAGAAGGGATCTTGAGTTTGACCTTCATGATTGGGTTTACTTAAAAATCTCACCTATGAAGGGTGTAATAAGGTTTGGTAAGAAAGGGAAGCTTAGTCCCCGATATGTAGGCCCATATTAGATTTTGAGGCGTGTTGGTAAGGTTGCTTATGAGCTAGATTTGCCAAATGAGTTGACAACGGTGCACTTGGTTTTCCATGTCTCTATGTTGAATAAATGTGTTGGTGATCTTACATCCATAGTTTCCTTAGAAGGGTTGGGAGTTGATGAGAGTCTTTCTTATGAGGAAGTTCCGGTTGAGATTTTAGATCGGCAAGTCAAGAAGTTGAGAAACAAGGAAGTTGCTTCCGTGAAAGTATTGTGGAAGAATCAGTTACTTGGGAGGCCGAGGCCGCTATGATGTCCTTATATCCTCATCTTTTTCCTTCTACTCCTACTCTAGCTTGAGGTAATGAGTTCCTCTTGGTTTGACCTTTGTTTTGGAGTCATGTGTGTTTATGTGTTTCCATGATTTCCTTATATTATGCTTGTTCATGAAAACTTATGTTTTGTTAGAAAATGAGTTTACATGCTTGATTTTCCTCATGTTGTTGTGCATTTAGATAGACTTCATGAGATGAATTGATGAACATGCTTTAGCTATGCTTTTTGAGAGTGAATTACATATAGGCTCCATGAGATTGTGTTGAGCATGCTTTTAGCTTGGAGAAGGTAGTTCCTCCTTGAACATGAGAAATTTTGAAAGTTCATGCATATTGGGTTGTTAGATGTAGTTCCTACTTCCTTATAATGCATTTGAGTTTTTTTAGCATGGAGTTGATGTTTCCTCCTTGTATATGTACATTGCATGCATGATGGGCTGTTAGAGTTAGTTTCACCCCTCTTATGATGTTTTGAGAACGTCCTAGCTTGGAGTCGATAGTTCCTCCTCGGCTTCATGCATTGCATTGTTAGGTTGGGTTGTTAGTTCCTCTCCTAATCTTTTAGAACCAGTTTGAATCTCATTCGAGGACGAATGGTCCCAAGGGGGGGATATTGTAACACCCCGTAGTAAAAAAAAGCCAAAACAATAGCTTTCTAGATGTTGCAGGTGCAAAACCACGCCAGCCACCCACGACCCGTGGATGGGACCACGGACCATAGGTGTGGTCCGTGGATGGCCTGCCCAGCTAGGGTCTGAGGGCCAAGAACTGCGGCCAGACCTATGGACCATAGGTCAGACCACGGTCCATGGTTCGAGGCCCCAAGAATCAAGTCTCTGACCATCAACTACGAGTGTGCAGAACGGACCGTCGGTCAGTCCACGGTCCGTCGGTAGGGTCTCGTGGGTCACTACTGTCAGTTATTTTTCAAGGGCAGTTGGGTCTTTTCCTAATAATTAGTTCCAATACTATGTCGTTTTGGCTATGTTTAGAACCCGTATAAAAGCCTTTTAACCCTCAAATTCACCCCATTTACTTCATTCTTCCAAATTCACAAAAGAAGAACTCTCAAATAATTCTCTCTCTAGAACTTGAAGAAGAAGAAGGATTCATCTAGGGTTTCAAGCTAAGATTCCGATTCCTCCATTGAAGGCTACCATTTGGAGTCATGGTATGATAGTTTTCATCCATGGATTCCTTTCATCCATGGAGTTTCCAAATTCTCTATTTCTAAAGGTAAAATTCCCCAAGTGAGTTAGGGTTTTCTTCAATTACCATGGGTTCTTTTGATTATTGATTTAATTGATTGAATTATGATCTCGTATGCATGAATTGATGATAAATGATGATTTCCCCATGAAAGCATCTAATCCCCCATGTTTTCAAGTTGTGAATCATATGATAAGGGATTTTGAGTATAAAGCAAGTGTTCTATGAAATTAAGCATGTATTGCAATCTTTACATGTATTTATGATGAAATCCATATCTAACCTATGTTTTCTAAGAGTTTATGATTGAAAGTGGGTTTTGACCTCAAGAGCTAAATTATGGACTTATGCATTGCTTATGAGATTTATGCAAATGTTTTAAGGGTGCTTTGAGAGTAAAGTACCAATGATGATGTTGTTGTTGTGTTATTGAAAGGACATTCTCATAAACACATAACTAGCATGATATGAAAGGTTTTATCACATAGAAAGGATTCTTAGGTTGAAAGGCTTTCTCACCTAATTGAATCAATGAAAAGGAGCTATCTTAATGAAACTAGCTTGAATTTGTTGTCCAATGGCACCTTTTCATGAGTAATGAAGTCAAGTAAGAAATGACTATTCCGTGGGAATTTATGCTTAGCACCGAGTGGATATTGATATTGAGATGGAAGCTCTCCCGTAGTAGAGGCCGGGTTTCCAAAGCAATCTCATGAGATGGAAGCTCCCCCGTAGTAGAGGTCGGGTTTCTAGTAGTATTCTCCTTATCCCATAACTATGTGCCCCCATAGGTTGATTAGCTAGTGGATCCACTTAAGCTAGAAGTTCATGGTTCTACCTTAGGCAAATAGAACAACTCTTTTCGGTGTGGGAGACACCGGAGGATCATGTTATAGCTCACATGGTCTCAATGTCGGTTAAGGCTAATTCCCCACTAGTAATAATGAACTAAGGTTACTTCAAGAAGTATCTCACATGAGTTCAAAGGTTTTAAATATGAAGTTAGCTAGCATTGGCCATGATTTTATGACTTATGTTTTAAAAAGCTTTTATATCATGTTTAGCTTGGTCAATTGCATGTCATGAAATGAAATGTCCCTTTTAACATGTTTTAAATATTTTATGCATGGCTATCATACTTGGTGTATATTTTTGTACTAACGCATACTCTTGCCTATATTTTTCCCAAATGTAGGGTCCGACAGATAGGTTTCCGAGTCTCGTGGCTAGTAGTTGAGTTCGTGATTTCCCGAGCTTTGGTGAGTCCTCATGCTTCGAGGACGGAGTTATTATTTTAGTTTCTTTCATGTATTTCTCTTTTGGACATGATGTATGGGCTAGGCCCAATTTCATTCTATTGTATTAGATGGCTATGATGAGATAAGTGCTTAGACTTCCGCTTTACTTTTATTAAAGATTTAGACTTGGACTATTATTTTACTCTTATTGTTCTATTTCTTATGTTATGAGAACTAAGTGGCTTGTATGGAGTCTTTTGGGGTTCTATACGCCATGTTACATCTAGGGGATACCCCTGGATCGTGACAAAAGGGAAAAGGTGAGTCTAGTAAAGGAGAGAGATGGTGAAAAGAGCTCATAAGTTAAATTTCAAAGTGCTCATTGCATATGGAAAAAAGGAGCGATTATATAGTAAGATAAATAAACTGATATGCTAGCAAGAGTACCAAAGAGCGGAAAACAAAAGATAAAAAAGGAAGTTCAAAGGGTGTGAACAAAGGAAAAGTAAGGGTAAAAGAGGGAAACAATGGTGAAGTTTCGTGTTGTGAGACAAGTGTATTATAGAGGTAAGTCACTATATATATCCAAAATTATTATCCCTGTCCTGAAGCCAAAATTACAACTAAATAAAGTCCTTTTTATTCCGTAATGGAATGTATTTGTCAATGACATTATACTCTATGGGCAAGCCTATGACATGTTGTGATATTTAGAAACATCTTTTGGGAGAATTAGTGCTTATTTTCTGAAATATTGGCCCTTTAAATTTGAATGCTTGTGAAAATGAAGTGTAATGAGAGAAGGGATTTACCAAAATAGTGAGGGCACTCATGAAACATGCTTCGATTTATTGTTGTTTCTGTTGTTCATGCATGATCACATTGTCTTGGTAAATAAGTAAGGATTCCATTAATCAGGTTATGTTGTGTCTTGTGGAGTACCTTGGTGCTAAGTAAAGGTGTATTAGTGCATTAGAGGTGAACTACAAAAACATGACTAAAAGATTTTGGTTGACGCAAGTGCGGGTGGACAAGTTCTTAGGTGTTAATGGTGAAGTGAGAGCAATTCTGTAAAGAGTTACTCGAGGACAAACATAGATTTAAGTGTGGGGTGGTGATTTTGGGTATATTTATATGCCCATTTACTATATTTTGCCCGCATGCACCTTAAGTTTTAAGAGAGTTTTATTCTTATTGTTGTTATTTGATTGGTATTGCGATGATTATGCACTAAGACGTGTGATTAGCAAATGTCGAGAATTTGAAGCGAAATCAAGCACTTGGGAGATAAATTAGAGGAGGAAAGCATGGATGCAACCCAGAGGAGAATGCAAAAGAACACGCAAGAAACATCTCGATTGGGGCGCACTGCAGGCGCGTCGCGCCATACCCAAAACTATTGTTGCACCCTTCCACTCAACTCTCAGAACTCCAGACATCACTAAAGTCACAGTCTTAGCATTACAATCAAGAATAACATGATGAGAAGAGAGACAATGCATACCCAAGTTGACATTGAAATCTATCATCCCAATATGATCAAGCCTACCCAAGAATCATACCCCGCCAAAGTAAAAAGAGAGGATCAATACAATAGATCCACCACTAAGGGTTCACCCACGGGTGTAGAAACACTAATCAACACAAACATACGATCACATATGAAAATGTTCCTCATTAGTTGAATACCGTTTGAGATATTTAGGATGGTCCTATGTACAAAACGAATGTTGTCAATTTTTCAAAATAATTCCAGAGTTAGACTTATTTATGTTCATGATTATTATTCAAGGACAAATGATCCTAAGAGAGACACAATAATACCTCATACCTTCATACTAATATTAGACTCGTTGAATATTTTTAACCCAACTCAAACTACGAGAATACAATAATACTTATGTGCAAAAGACTTATTTTTAAGTATTATTATCATTACACAAGAAATATACGACTTATGGACCATAAAATTGATCTATGATATGTATAGTTACCTAGAGATGGACTATGGCTTGAAGGTTCTACGATTCTAAGTATGGAAGGCATGTTTAGTTGTAAAAATGACCTATAGATTGTACATGGAAATCATAAGATGAAGGCTCCCAAGGTTAAGCTATTGTTTAAGAAGGGGCATCCATATACAAACCCCCCCTGCCCACATATATATATATATATTATAAGTGATATCCACAAATGTAAATGGCATCATAAACTGGGATCATAAGTGGTATCTTGTGCAAAAATATATCTTGCACAAGAACAGATTTTAGAGTTCTTCCTCAAAATTTGTGATTCTTACGATATGATGAACATGATTATGAACTCTTAAAATATACTTTACCACATAATGTACTATATGGAATATTGATAACCGAAAAAGCGTGTCAATGCAGGATAAGAGTCGTTCTAAATATTTCGGTAATTCCTTTGTATTATCTTTTTTTGGATATGATATGGATCTAAATTTTAACCTATTGTATGTATGTTTCATACCACGATAAGGTATGACAAGGATTACTTGATTGAACTAAAGATCAGACTCATGTGCTCACATGGTGGTTATATCGGTTACACTAAGAACATCCCATAATGAACCAAATTATGATGAAAGATGCTAATGTTGAAGTCAATCTAATGACTGAATGTTTTTTATTTCTTTCCATGTCATATTTATTCTCCACTTTATTTTGGGTAACTAATCCTTGTATTAATCACCAAGTGACTTTAATTACAAAATCATAACCAAACGATACACCATGTGGGTTATCTCAAAAGTAAAACAAAAAAGACTAATGTCCAAGCATACTAAGTCTATGGCTACCAACTAATTAAAATGATCAAAAGACTAAGATATGCAATTCATACATCTTCAAATTGAATTGAATGTATATCTATAGGGTATTATGTATACATAATTGACATTATGTTTACAAATTTGATTATACGTATCAAAATATTTTTGACGAAAGTAATACATCTATTAGAAGTACATGTCAACAGTTGCGCAATATACTTATATATATACTAATAATGCATACAAATAAAATATAAGTAATGTATACATGTTTCATTTATCATGTAACAATCAACGTATACAATAAATTTTGAACCAAATAAAATAGTAAGAATTACGCAAATCCATAGTGTTAAGAGCTAATTACATCTTATCCCTACTATTTTCTAAATTACAGAAATTCCATAAAACTTTAGTATTTTGGATACATCACTCAACGTCCAGATACATCAAGTCTAGGTACATTATCTTTGTTGATACAAAACACAATTGTTTGGATACATTGCATTTCGATACATAGCGTCAGAGTGATATATCCGAGAAAAGAGAGAGAGAGTGAGGAAATAGAGATTTTGTAATTTTTTCAAATGGTAGGAATTTGAGAGAATATGGTAAAATAAGTTGTGTATTTAGGTATTTTTTCTACAAAGAAAAAATAATAAAAATCCCTATTAAAAAATAATAAAAATCCCTATTTTTCATATCTCTCTCTTATTCTTGGATATATCACTCTTACGCGATGTATTGGGAGGCGGTGTAACGGGACGTGATGTAGACAGGTGTGTCTTGTATCAACAAAGGTAATGTATCGGGATGTTGAGCGATGTATTTGAACAAATGTATCTTGTATCAATAACGGTAATGTATCGGGATGGAATGTATTGGGACGTTGAGTGTTGTATCCGAAATTCTTAAATTTTAAAGAATTTTTGTAATTTAAAAAAGAGTAAGGATACGATGTAATTAGCTAATACTGCGAAATTTATGTAAATTTTACTTTTATTTAGTACTTGAACAGTTGTACCTACATGTTTTCCTCATTTATTTTAGCTATTTGTCTAGATTATAAGGATATGTCAGATGCCTTATCCCAATAAAAAATACTTTTATTCATATTATGTTAGAGACTCTATGAATAGATGAGCCTAGATGTTCAATAGACAAATGATGTTAGATTTTTCCTAATTATTATTTCTTCTGATGTAATGTTTTGAACTCAAGGAAGTACTTTATGGATGAGAAATATTTTTTTTAAAAGACTTTATTTATGAATCTATTTCATATTAATACACTTTTTTCTGTATATGTCATGTTAGTCAAACATTATAGGAGACCAATTGAGAATCTTTAGTTGTCAATATGAGAGAGCTATCATAACAAGACTTAAGCATTGAAAGGTAACAAGTTTGTTCCAACCCCTTGGTTGGATCATTACCCATATATCATAATCAAACAAATTAAATGGGCTCAAGATGGCAATGGAATAATCAACCAACATCATACCCAACACATAACTATGAAAATAGTGAACATGTGGCCCTTCAATCTCTTCAAATCTCACTCCCACAGATGAATATAAGAATGGTGTACTAACTACAACGGCCCCCTTTTAGTAGCCAGTAATAAGCCCCATTCGAATGAGTAGTACAAAATGTGTGTCACATCTGTAAAAGAGGGATTTTAGGCTTAAAAATTCTCCATGAGTTCCTACAACGGAAATAGACCGCTGCTGAATTTTCACGCAAATAGCAAATCATTTTATAGTCATTAGTCAAAGGGTTTAATCCTAACCCGAACACAAGGCTATCATTGATCATGGGTGGAGGGTGACGGGGGGGGGGGGGGGTTCTCACCTCTCTAGTAGCAGGAATCCACAATGCACACGAAACCACATCATCAATTACTCCAATCATAAAAAATAAGTCGTTCACAGAACCTAAAAGGTACATCATCTGAAAGTTTAGGGATTTTCTTCAGAAATCAAAGTTATAGAACAAGAGTCATGAATATTAAGAAGGTTACCAGTAATGTAAGGCAGGAGTTGTGGGGGGCTACAATTCTTCAAGTGTTTTGAACAAATTCAGGGGTTTTGATAAGAGCGTACCTGTTCTTGCAAACACATTTGAATCGCAGCAACGACTTAACACGACACCTCAATAAAATCTACTTCACTATATCTTCAGGGAAACTAACCACACAATCATCCTATTTTAGGTTTAAACAGAAGCAATTTGCTTCCTTAAAGAGACAAGGAGACAATTCCCCCATTCTTATCCTTCATTTCTGTTACCATGATTCATTTTACCACCCTTAATTTTTTTTCTAAATTTAGACATGGAAATCCAAATACTACTTCCCTTCTTTATAATATTAAATTTGTTCTAAATTTAGACATGGAAATCCAAATGCTACTTTCCTTCTTTCTCATTTTAAATTTTGTTCTAAATTTAATCATGGAAATTCAAATATTACTTTTCTTATTTTTCATATTAAATTTTGTTCTAAATTTAATCATGGAAATTCAAATACTACTTCTCTTCTTTCTCATATTAAATTTTGTTCTAAATTTAATCATGGAAATCCAAATATTACTTTCCTTCTTTCTCATATTAATTTTTTTTCTAAACTTAATCATGGAAATCCAAATACTACTTTCCTTCTTTCTCATATTAAATTTGGGCAGCCCAGAACTTTGGTTTAAAAATCTAACTATCACGCCCCAGAGGACTACCCCCTTGACGTAACACGGGACCTAGGATCACGAATGACCCCAAGCTAATCCTAAGTCTGGCATATCATAAGCATACTGAAAATAACTAAGTAAAGCATGAACTATGCGGAACCTAAATCAGTAGATATCTGATGAGGGGACAAAATCCAAATAGTCTGAATGTAAATATGAAACCATAAGAGTTTAGTGATAACTGAAACAACCACTTAACAACTCAAGCTGTATCTACTACTATTTCTGAAAAGCCTCTAACTGAATTGAGTTGCTGGGACATGCCCCCAGCTAACTCTAGCAAGACTGAAACTAAAAATAAAGACTAAAATAAAAGCACGTCTATTGTTCTCAGATTATGAGGACTCACCACTGAAGCTGTTGAATGCGGACTGAGAATCGATCTATGCGTGATCTGAATGTTGAGTACCTGACCCTACATCATGAAACGATGTTGCGCAAAATATGCATCATTACTTGGAATGTACTGAGCATGCAGGATATAGATACTAAGCTAAATAAAGTATATAGGCTGAACAATACATAACTGAGCAATGATATAATCTGAACAAAGATATAGATATGTACTAAAGTTTAACTGAAAAGAACTAACTGAATGCAATGGCCAAGTACTAATCATGAAGGTACATACTGATCTGAATACTGATATATATATAAACCGCGTGGGAGCTAAACGTGGAGTTCGATGTATACGCCCCATCGAGAGGACCTAATATAACTTGCCAGGGATATAAAGGCATGATTGTGGCGTGATCACTAAAACTGATACCCAACAGAGGGGACTTATAATCATATGCAGGCACGTAGTTCTGGGACTATGAGGGTACGCTGAACCCTAGTCCAACTCGGTGCTAAGTCTACTCCCAACTGAATACATATGAAGCTAAAATGCACTAAATAATAAATAGCTCAAACTACTGACATGCTAACTGAGAATGCAAACATTCGAAATCTAGAGCATGATTTTCTGTTTAACTGACCTAGCAAGTATAATTCATAAACTAAGAGAATTTACACAAACTAGGGTTCTGAGTTTTATACAAGGAATTAAGTAATGTTTCCAAGAAAACATGTTTTTTAGATTATGGATACTATAGCAGCTGAAATCACCACAATTTCTAAGATTTTACAAACCCTAGGTCTAAACAAGTTATGTGGAATTAAGGAAATGACTGAATTATAGGGACCTAGTGGATGAAAGGAACCCACTAGAGAAATCCCACATACCTGGTGACGAAATTTACGGAGAAATCCTTTGGATTTCGGGGCTGAACTTCGAAGAACACTTCTTCTTGTTCTTGAAAGAAACTGGCGCCTCTTTCTCTTCTTTTCGTTCTAACTTGGATGATTTTATTTTTTTGGAGAATGAGGGTTCTAGGTATGTCTGACTAGATTATCAGGCGTAGAATAAGTAAAACGACGTAGTTTAGGCATCAAATGGCATAGTTTAAGTGCCCCAACACATAGGAAAAGGACAAAACAACCCTAACTTAAAGCTGACGAAGTGTCATCTACTACGGGACTGACGGACCGTCATTTGAACCACTGCCCGTCAACCGGGTCGTGGCTCATGGTCTGCCTGAGAGGGCTTCACTAAAACGAGCATAAATTTTTACTCTGAGCTTGGCTTTTAGCAAACTCGGTGGCGTTGGAAAGAGGATTCAATTATCTTTAATTTGATAGGTCATGCGCCACCTAATTCATTTTGTGCTAAAAGATATGACTGTTTGAAGTTGACCCAAAAGCAGTTTCTTTCCAAATAACTATCAGTCTCCATCAACGATCCGACCTACGTTCCGTTGGTCTGACCACGGACCGTCTTGGTCGACTTTAGAGACTAGTTCTCTAGGCCTTCGGACGACAGGACCTGCCTACGGTCGGTGGTTCTACCTACGGTCGTGGGTGGTTCCGTTGGTACTTGCACCAGTTTTCTGAAAAACTAGGATTTTTTCCATCTTCTCGAATCTGAGGTGTTACACTAACTCCTTCCTCAACTTAAAAAAAATATTATTTCTCCCCCGTCCCCTCTTTATCCTATGCAAAGTCTATTTTTACCCTTATCATTTTTAATCCATCATCTATATAACACTTTTTCTATATTATATATGTAATGTATTATTTTTTAACCTTTGTTTTTATAAGTTTTTATTCAAGTTCATTAACATTCTACGTAGAATATTCCTTTTATACGTTTAATGCATAATTAATGATACTTTTTTATGATTAGTATTTTAATATTACATACATTTTAAGTATGTATGAATATGTTATGTGCATACATATTTAAGTTTCACTTATCTCCTAGGCATATTACATTAACGTGCTCTTTAACTTGACTTTAGCTAACAATTATGCTTTCCAACTTATGAGTGTGCACAAATAAACATTTAAACTTGTATAAAGTTAAACAAATAGACTCACACATCCTACACATAATATGTTACATGACATAATACTAATAAGTTCAAGTGTATCCCATGCGAATATATCATGTAGAACGCTTGTTTCTATTTGTTCAACTTTAAATAAGTTTGAGTATCTACTTGTGCACTCCCACAGTTAGACGGCGTAGATGACAATTCAAGCCAAGTTCAAAGGAAACGTTTATGTACTTACATATATCTCTTATATATTATCTATTATTTATTTAGATAATTGAATTTTGATTGTCATTATTGATTTTTTAAATAATTTAAAATTTAAAATTTATTTATAATTTAAATAGATAATCTTTTAAGAAGTTTTTATAAAATATATCTTTATTTTAATTAATTAGTTTTCATTGCTTGCATCAAAATATGTGTATAAGGTTATCACATTATAGATTCCATTAAAATTAGTAACGTTTTTTTCTGTTCATTTGTTTCATTAGAACAACATTAAATTATACTCACTCAATATTTTTTCCTTTTTGGACGATACAATCAAAAGTAAAAACTACTACGGTCGACAGAGACAACAATTCCTCTTATCACTGATTTCTCTACACAAAACTGCATCTTTCTGCCATGCGACCTCGATCAATGTCCATTTCATTTCTATGATGTCTAGTATTGTTGGCTCCAGAAGTTCTAAGATATTGAGTACTTGCAAATAAATTCTTCAAGTTTTAGTTGAACAAATTCAGGGGTTTTGATAAAAGCGTACCAGTTGTTGCAGACACATTTGAATCGTAACAAGGGTTTCACAGGCAATCTCATAAGAATCTCCCTTGCTAAATCTTCAAGGAAATTATCGCTTGCACCATTGTAGTTCAATCAAGAAAAAAACCCCAAAGTAGTAAATTAAAGAAAAAAAAGGTTCTTTTATAGTTTTTGATGGGTTCAACCCTAGTACTGTTAAATAGTACTTAAAAGGAATGCAAAAAATATTGATTAATGAAACCTTAAAATTACCTATTGTAACAGTAACATGCGTAGATGGTATCAAAATTGAAATAACAAAGATAAGAAATAAATATATGTACCAAATATTGATAGACCTGAACTAAAACTACAGTGTTTGACGACTATATACTTTGCTTGGTGCAAGAGATGCACCACAACACCAGATTTATGTCATTCTTTATCATTTTTTATCAAGGGTAACATGATTGTGGCAAATGATACAGAGAAAGGTTTTGAGTTATTTACACTTGCAGCAATAATTCTCCCTATCTGTATTACTTTTGCAATAGTTTCTTGTTGCTAGATACTCAATAGAACTCCTGATTGGAAACTTGATTCTACAAAGCACACATCATTAAAATTTCAACACTCAAACCATCATAAATAGAGTAAAGAACACAAATTCATTTGAGTTAATCAAAGTGTGTAATAAGATTATATAACTCATATCTTTAATTTGCATCAAACTCACAGATCTTAAGACACAATGACGGAAAATAAAAAAAGTAGGCTGGATAAGAAAATGTGCTATATATCATCTTCTCAAGTAATTTTACATACTTAATAAGATCAATTACAAACATTTAATGCATACAATAGAATTAAGAAATTAAGTGAACGTGTTTATAAGCTCAACGGACGATTAATGGACCAACTCTCAATCATCTCGTTATGTAAGTTTTACTAAGCTCTCCATATAATAAAAAATCCCACAACCACCACATTTTGCACCTATTCCCAAGCTTGAATGTTGAAATCCTAAATGCCTCATTTTATTAGTCCTGACATTATACGAGACTAGATGAGAAGCTTTATCTGCAAAAATGAGAGACCTATCATAACACGACTTAATCAGTCTGATGCATTCAAAGGTAAAAATTGTGTTCCAGAAATCTGGTTGGATCATTACCCATATATCATAATCAAGCATACTACATCGGTTATATTTCAAGATAGCAATGGAATCATCAGTCAACATCAAACCCAACACAGAAGTATAAACAAAGTTACAATCTGGCCCTTCAATCTCTTCAAATATATCACTCCCAAAGTCAAATAAAAGAATGGTGTAATCATAACGGTGGCCCCCTCGTAGCAGCCAGTAATAAGTTCCATTCAAATGAGCAGTACCAAATGTGTTTCTCACATCTGTATAGAAGGGGATTGATTCTTTAGGTTTTAAAATTCTCCATGAGTCCCTAGAACAGGAATAAACCGCTGCTAGATATTCATGCCAACGATTGCAATGAGAGTAAACCACTTTATAGTCATTAGTCAAAGGGTCCAATCCGAACCCCAAATTGTTTTGTTGAACGAATTCAGGGTTTTTGATAAGAGCATACCAACTCTTGCGGACACATTTGAACCGCAACAACGACTTCAATGGACACCTCAACAGAATTTTCTTCGCTATAGCTTCAGTGAAATAAACCACACAATCATCTATTTTTAGGTTTCAACAAAAGTAATTTGCTTCTTCTTTAAATAGACAAGGAAAAAATTTCCTCAGTCTTATCCTTCATTTCTGTTACCATAATTCGTTTTACCAACATTAAATTTTATTCTACATTTAGTCATGTAAATCAAAAATACTTTGACCACTTTCTCATATTAAATTTTATTCTGCAATTAGTCAAGCAAATATAAATACCACGGGCTCTTCTCATATTACTTTCACTACTTTTCCTTTTACCACCTATTTAAGGAATAAAAATAATTTTCAATCAGAGTTTATCCTTTAATTCTTTTAAATATATTTTATTTATGTCTTATTCAAATAATTATTTTAAGGCTTAAAATGGAAAAAAAATTAATTAATTCTATTTTGATTCTGTAAAAATTGACCGACTATTTGAAACACATATTTTACATATGTGAAAAGATAATATGGGGCGGAGGAATTATGAGAAAGAATCTATTTTATAGCTTAAAAGGAAAAGGAAAATGCATAAGCAATACACATTCCGTCTATTTTTACTTGTTCAATATAGAACTAAACTCGTAAGTGTCACGACCCGAAAACTCGAGTCATGATGGCACCTAATATAACCCACCAGTGGATAAGTCAATCCGAAATGCGGAACGACAAGTAATAGGTATAAGGGTAGAAACAACATCCAACAAGCAAAAAGAAGAAGAAGCAATTCAACAGTTATAATGGAAGAAAAGAGCGGAAGCAAATATATATATATATATACACACAAACCAAAAGAGATACAACTCAAAACCTAGTAGTGATGTGTACAAAGCTGCTACAAAAGAGTACAAGTCACAAAAGTGGACCAATTCCAAATTGACACAAAAAGTCATTTTCGAGGACTGAGGGTAAATCTGGAAATTTATATAAAATCATGATGCGCTAAGGTTTTGGAACTCATTAATGAAAACTGTGTCGAAAAATGAGTTGAAAACAAGCTTAAATAAGCATTTTCTTAAAAATATATGTTCAAGGGAATCAAACAAAGTTTAAATTCAAAATAGAGGATTAGATAATAAAATTAAGGAATAATCAATGGGTAATGAAGGTGGGGAGTTAAAATCGCTTCCCCAATCGATGAATCTTGAAAAACCCCTATAAAATTGCCTCCCAAGAGTTCTTACTGATAAAAATGGTGAAATGGTGAAGAAACCTCAATTTTGAAATTCAAAAAACTGCCAAATCACTTACTCTAAGTGGTCGCAACCAAACCCACGCCATTGCAAAGAGGAAAATTTGGTCGACTCATTTAATGACCTTTGAGATTGTGATGAGTTACGACGCGATCACGATGCACATGACATTATTGTTATGTGATCATGATACCCTCCACGCAATCGCGAAGCACAGGGTAACACACTTATGCGATCGTGACTCAAGAGCCACTCGATCGCGAAGAAGGCCTATCTGACATCAGATACAGCAACAAAAATTCACTAAGACACAAAATTCACCAAAAGGATCCTCGGGATTTATTCTAAATCTCGAGCCAATGGTATCGTTGAGAATCCAATCCCAGCGTCTAAACTCCAAACATTGACCAAATTCAACTTTTAGCCTAAATACACTTAAATTTCCAACTAAAGAGATCAAAACCACATAACGACTTTGAAATTGAAAATGACAACACTCTTAGAATTTTTTTTATATTTTGCAGCTGATGGATCTAACATAATTCCATTCGAAGGCTCGTAGCTCCAGTTTTTGACAAATACCACTAATAACTTAAAGCCACCAAAATTCTAAAACTTTTAAAAATCACAATGTTCTTATCCGATTTCAAAAACCAATTTTGATCAATGATGATTAGGTCGTAATCGATGATTTTGATCATGATGATGAAGACGGGTTAGATGATGTTGGTACGTCACTCATGGAAGTGGATGGAGCCACAAATACGATTGATAAATATGTTGAGGATGAGGGTGATGAGTCCTAGAGGCCCAAAGAGTTCTTTCTTGCACATTTTACTTATGATTTTAATTGTAGCACTAGGGACCGTGCTTTATCTAAGTGTAGGGTGGGAGATTAATATCCAAGCTTGTTGTTTACTACTTTATCTGGTCTTTTTATTTTTTATAATGGGTTCCTCGGCTTCTGTTTTTGGTTCTTTTCCTTAGGATAGTCTCATCGAACCAAGTAGATTTTTCTTGTGTCTTGTTTGGTAAGTCATTATAGAAGTAATTGTTCACGATGATGGATGGATGATGACCATCTTAAGGGAAAATTAGTCGTAGGTTGATAGTGTGGGAAACCTGACCTTTGGTACTTTGAAGCCCTGGTTGGAAGCTAGTCAGACGTCATGGGTAGTTCATCATTAATTATGTAGACCAAAGAAGTAACTCTTGATGGATACATAGGTTCTTTAATTGTACTCTAAAAAGAGAGAAATTGGGCTTAATTGTGTATATGCACTCAATATGTTTGTGTGTGAGCATACAATATTTGTATCCCTGTATGTGCATCATGGTTCCATGTATGGTGAGTTTATGATTTGTTTCTTGCATAGAATAGCATCTAGAACTTGCCCTGTGTGTATTATTACATATTGACTTGCATGAACATGATTTAGGCATTTCCTTGTATAGCCCGTTCAATTCTATGTTTATGCCTCCTTGACATTATCCCTAGTGAAGCACATTTTGAGCCCTGTAGCCTGTTTTTTTGTTAGCCACATGATGAACCTAATCCAATTTTTTATACTCTATCTCTCAATTTGATCCAAACAATGTTTTGTAATGCACTATGTAGTGAAGAAAGGGTTGAATCAGAAACAGAGTGACTAAAAAGGGAAAAGGTATAGTAAAGGAGATGGTGAAAAGAGCTCATAAATTAAATTTCAAAGTGCTTGTTGCGTATGGAAAAAAGAGTGATGATATAGCAAGTGCTTGAGTACCAAAGGGAGGAAACCAAAAGATAAAAAAGGAAGTTCAAAGGGTGTGAGCAAAGGAGAGAAGTAAGTATTTAGGCCATTTCATATCTTGTGAAGGTGTTTTTACTGATCCTATGAAAATTTAAGTTGTGCAACACTGGCCTACTTCTGGCAACCTTAAACAACTTAGAGGTTTCTCAGGCCTAGAAGGGTATTACAAAAAATTTATTAAAGGATATGGTGTCCTTAGTAGTCCACTTACTGATTTGTTGAAAAGTGACAACTTCCTATTTTCTGACAATGCTACTCAAGCTTTCAATAACTTGAAGGTAGCATTGACATTTTCTCCTATCCTAGCATTACCTGATTACTCTATTCCCTTTGTTGTTGAGACAGATGCTAGTGTCTTTGGCATTGGTGTTGTATTGATGCAAAATGACCACCCCATTGCTTTTATTAGCAAGGGTCTTTCTAGTTGTCATGCTGCCTTATCTGTGTATGAAAAGGAATTGCTAGCTTTGGTGTTTGTTGTTAATAAGTGTGGTCTCATTATTTTCTTGGACAATATTTCATTATGAAGACAGGTCAAAAAGTATTAAAGTATTTGTTGGAACAAAAACATCACACAGACTCTCAGATTAGATAGTTAGCTAAGTTGTTGCCATTTGATTTTGAGATCCAATATAAGAAGAGTGTCACGCCCCGAGCTACCCCCAGGACACACACACGGGACCTAGGATCACGAGTGACCCCAAGCTAACCCTGCTGGCATATCATAAGCATACTTAAAGAGGACTGAATCAATAAACATTGTGCGGAAGCTAATCATAAGATAAATCTAAAATGATGGAGAATACCCATACTACATTTGAATACATAAATGCGGAGAGTTTAACAACAACTGAAAAGTCAAACTCAAATGCTAAAGTTGATTCTAACTATGTCTAAAAAAACTTCTAACTGACTAGAAATGCTGGAACATGCCCCAGCAAAATCTAGCAAAAACTGAAACTAAGACTAAAATCAAAGGAAACATGTATGTTGTCCTCGAAGAATGAGGACTCACCACTGATACTGCTGAGCTGAAGATCGGGAACCGATCTATGTGTGATCTGGAAGCTGAGAACCTGAACCTACATCACGAGAAGATGTAGCGCAGAGTATGCGTCAGTACTTGAAAGGTATTGAGCATGCAGGATAGAGTAAAGCTGAACAATAATCATAATTGAACAAAGCAATAAGAGCAATGATATAATCTGAACTGAATGTAAATACTGAGATATACTAAATATTGAGCTAACTGAATGCAATGACCAAGTACATGATATGCTGAGTCTGAATACTGAACTATAACAGATAACCTGGTCAATACACTAGAATCTAACTGTACTGTGGGAGCTACTAGTAACCGACATAAAACCACATTAGCTAAATGTGGAGTCCGATGTATACGCCCCATCGAGAGGACCCAATATACCCTGCCAGAGGTATAAAGGCATGACTGGCGTGATCACTAAAATGATACCCACAGAGGGGACTTACAACCTACGGGGCACGT